>WURV02151296.1:0-17308 GCA_011762755.2 Epimenia babai | reverse complement strand
GTCGGGAGGAATTTGAAGTGACCGTTACGACAGGTGGCCGCTTAATACAGGTGGCCGTTCGGGCAGGTTTGACTGTAATATTGAGTCAGATGTTGCCATTCCTTGATTTGTCACATTAATATTATATATACACACACACACACATACATATATATATACCCTTGGTATATATATATATATATATACCCTTTGTATAAATCATTTAAAAATTCACAAAATTAAATAATGAAAATTAAATGGATGATTATATGTAAAGTCGTATTTTTAGTCGTGGTTTGAGGGTGTTATAGTGTGTAATTGAGCGGAGTTGAAGTGGTCATTCGTTCCAGATGTGCGCTGCAGCTGAAAAGAAAATCCTTTTCCCTACTAATTTTGTATTCGCCGGAGAGCCGAGCCCTACGCAGAGAATGCCGGATTAGGAACCATTAAATTTCATTTCTCATGTTGCAGAAAATATAAAGTTGTTTGATTATATATTCAAAACTCATGCGTTCACCACTTAGGAATGATGCTGTGTTTTGTTGATTATATTATAATCGAATGCAGCATGCATTAGAGAGCACAAAATACGTACACTTTTGATACTTTCGTTGAATTAAAAAAATAACTCTTTTCCTATTTTTACACACTTTATAACGGGAGTAATAATAAAAAACACAGAAAATGGAGTCTAAATGTTTATGTGACCTAGTCTTCGTCCATGGGTATTAACACTTCTGCGACCAAAGCATAACTCGAATGAATGTGACAGATCGCGACACCGTTTTCTATGTCACATATTGCTTCAATTATTGGCCTGTATGAGATTTATTCTATAATAAATAATGCTTATTTGTAGGAAAAACAACACCCAACACAGGGGACATGGTATTTTTAACAATCTTTTGTAATTAACATCATGTATTATCATTTTTTCATCACAAAGCTCTTGCCCAATTTTTTGCACCAGATGGATTTTTTATGTGCCAAATCATTATTTTTTATTCTTTGGGCGAAAAAAATCACAATAGCGCAAAGACTGTCTCCATGACCGAAAACTGAATAGACTGCCAATCAATTACACCAATATATGCAACTAAGACATAATTCATAACTGAAAATATTACTGCAATTATCGTTGCGATATTTATACGTCTGTCGCAGTAAAAATTGTGACAGCTTGCGAGTCCAGCCCATATTTTTGCTTTATATTTAAACTATATTCTGTATATTGGAACTATATTCTGTATATTGGAACTATATTCTGTATATTGGAACTGTATTCTGTATATTGGAACTGTATTCTGTATATTGGAACTGTATTCTGTGGAATTCACGAGATGGCGAGGGTTCCACTTTCTGGACTGTTTAATTGTAATTTCTCCACTTTCTCCACTACCGGACACCACTAGGTTCGAGTTGTTAGTAAGCCAAAAATTGCCATTATTATATTAGTTTCCAAAATCGACAAATAACTCATAATAATTTATATCATAGGCGTCCACGATAAAGTATGTCAATACTGGTGTTGGTTAATTTTAACTTTGGTTTTAGTTTAAAGTAACACTGTGGTTAGACTTATGGTACCGTAACTTTTTATACAGCCGCTATAGTTACCGTGACGTAACTTTAACGGTGGAATACTATCATGGTTAGAGTTACGGAACCAAAATTTTCTTACAACCACTATAGTTACGGTAATTTGTGACATTGTTTTATCAGCACTTTGCTTGGCCACGCAACCTCCAACACTTCCGGCAGTCTGCAGCCGGCAAATTCAGAACTACTATTCCGCCTATAATCAGTCTTATTCTAATTTTTTGCTATTGTAATTATCGAAATTATAAACCGAAAATGATCATTTTAGTCTTGATTTTTTTCATGGCTACTCTGCCAAGTTTGCTATACATCTACGTCGTGTCATTGCAGTAAAACTGTTTTTGTTCTTCGAGTTTCAGACTGTGTAGTGTGTACATTGAACTTGAAGACCCCTAATCGAAGGGCAATAATTGCATATGAAAATTAGAATGGTGAATTTAAAATATACCCATGGGAATCTAGGTTAGGGTTAAAGCATGATCGAGTTGTCGATTGCTTCATTGTGATTATTTGCATTGTCACATATTAGTTGAGGCTACTATTTAAATATTTTAAGCATGGTAAAAAAATTACCTGAAATTACCTCCAGGCTGCAGTATGGCTACGGATGACGAGGAAGATATTTTTACAAATAATTTTGTTCATCTCGCATCATTACACTAACAGCTACATTTTTGTTGTAAACTTTTGTCATGTACACTCGTAAAGTACAATGAAAATAATTTAATAAATCATAAAATACGTAGTAAAAAATTGAAAAATATAGTTTCAAGCTACAAGTGTAACTTTTAGTTTTGATAAATGACTGATAGTAATAAACAAATAACGATAATAAATCGTACTAGCAAAAATGGTGTTATCATCAAAGTAAATACTGCTACCCAAATAAATTTGTACAACGCCAGTGTCAGTACATAATCTAACGTAACTATAGCGGCTGTAAGAAAATTTACGGTACCGTAACTCTAACCACGACGGTATTTCACCGTTAAAGTTACGGTATCGTAACTATAGCGGCTGCATGAAAAGTTACGGTACCGTAACTCTAACCACAGCCTAAAAGTTATAGTTGTTTTCCCCCGGAATTAGAGTAATTTAGTTTGTAATTACAATGACCTAATGTCACATATACAGCACGACGCTATGTAATAATAAAATACTAACAAAAGCTCCACGAACTTCTTGAACCAAGTCGCCATACTCAAGGAGATCTCCCATTTTTGACAATATTGGGATATATAAATAAATAAAAATGTACGCAAGAAACCGACAGATTCCCGCGGTAAGGGAAATAATTAGCGATTTTTAGAAAAGGAATTTAGGCGACACTAATGTGCAACGTCCACCGATTAACATTCACGACGCTTTAAACCTTAGCAAATTTCGGCCGCCTAGTTTGGTGGATAATGGGCTACCGGCTTCTTTTTTAATTGTATGGTGTACGTACGTGCCTATTTGGGCCAATTAGATGTCATCAAGTCGTACGACTACGAGAATAAAAACGGACTTAGGTTACATGATTTGCCAAGATTAGAGGATTTTGGAAAGATCTCTAATTTATCTCGGTAAACTCCCGGATCATGAACCATTCGTGGTTCTTATGTGTTGATCTCTCAGATACTGTGTTTTCTATTGTACTATATTTTTATTCCTAGTCGCCAAATATGCATATTGTTTATCACCATTTTTTAATTGTATTACGTAAAGTAGCTTTACATAATTCGTCGCAAGGCAATCTGCAAATAGCATATTTAAACATCATCGTGCGACTCTAAAATGCTTTAGTGTCTCGATAACTCAAGATTGTGAAGTTAAACTATGGAACAACATGGACAACCAACACAAATACTTGGCTTCTATTATATCATCTAAAGAAAATTTAACGCGACATATCATTAGCACAATAAGATGTTGATATACCACTAGTATAATGTCGCCAATAAGGCGACATTATTCTAGATAACACATTAATTGCATCTCGGTTAAATTTTCCTCATCTTTTCCTAACAATAAACATTACTTATAACACTATATTGTAAAATTTGGCAATAAGTACTCTTTATTGAAAATTATGCTAATAATTACTCCGAATCATATATTTTCTATGGGATTTGATTATTATTCTGATTCGTCTTATGCAAGAATAAGATGAAATTCGTATTATAACAGATATTACCATGTCAATGCGTATGTTTTCCCCTCCCTCTATTTAATAGCATATTAGTGTTTTACATAGGCAGCAGTGCGGACTCACTAAGCTAACCTGCTTTATTTACGTAATGGGGTACCAGCACGAATTCCGTATTAGAATTCAGCTTTATCGGGATAGGCCCAAAAGTGACATTTGTTGTTACGGGATTTGTTATTATTTTTGTCTGCGCTAACCTTTTGTTGATATTAAATTTAACAATGCCGCAATATTCCGTTCCTGGATGCACCACTGTTAACGGCCATAGATTTCCCAAGGACCCTAAACTTCGAAAACAATGGCTAGTAGCTATAAAACGCGATTCAGCTGGGAAAGCCGGTAAGCTTTTGACACCCGGGTCCATGCGCTAGATGCACCACTTCGATTAAACTGAAGAAATTTCCGAGACTGTGATAGGTTAGTCAAAGTATAGTATGTAAACGAAGCCTATATTGGTACTATGAACTTGTTAATATAAATTTAATAGCAGTGCAAAGACTATATCCTCGGTATTGAGTGTTGTAAATCAATTTACTCTCAGTCTCAGCTCAACGAGCCATGGTACTAAGGATATACAGTCAAAGCGTCTCCCTACCAAAACGCTCCCTTACCAATACGCTCCCTTACCCAAACGTCCCCCAAAGTGTTACATTAATACTTGTCACAACATTGTTGTTTTAGTAAACTTCCACCCTGCCAGAACCATACGATCGATACGATAAGTATAAAAGTATGAAGCCAGGAACTATTCCTTATTAGTATATTTCATTCAATGTATGAATAGAATATAGCAACAGTAACGTAATACAACAAAATCGCAAATATACATATACAATCACTTATGCACAATATATTGAGAAAAATAACACAATCAAAAATGCAATATATTAACGAGAATATCACACCAAAATATACACAATGTTATCGATTATTATTAAAAGGCCGCACTGGCACTGCTACCGAGGGCTCATTTAGAGGTGCGAATCTCCCCCTCGTCGTAGCGCTGCCAGAGTGTGAAATTTTTTTGTAGTGAAGTACAATACTGACGGCGTTGGTGGGAACGTAAAGTTCTGTCGCACACCAACACCATCAGCCTATGAACTACCGAAGCCTCCCAATAGAGGAGCTGCATGAGTAAGTAGAGCTGAAAGTTGCTCCACCCAGCCTTGCCATTCAGCTGCCGATGCGACCCTTTGATGTCGTTAGAACGGATGGCCACGCGATGCACCGATATGTTTGTCTGCTGTTGATCACACACACGTCCTTTCTACATAGTCGATGAAATCTTGTACCTACCAAAATATATATATATATATTAGTATTTATCATATCATATATCTAGATATCTTATTAATGTTTATTGTAGTATATAAAGTTCTGCGTGGATACCTATTCGGACGACTCCTCTTCCAGTTTGTAAATTGTTGGGCCGATGTGTTCTTCTGGGAGGTACAGGATGGGAAGGGCTTCTTGAGGTAAGTATGGAAGGGCCCGTTTTCTCTATACGCCACCGAGCGATTGTGGGACGAGAGGGCCTGTCCGAAGTGAAAACTACATCCCTGGATTTTGGCTTTGGGATACACATCCCGTATAGCCTGCAATATTCCAATTTCTTAATCTGCCATGAACTTAGTCACACAGTTATTGTTCATACATCCGAAACATAATAAAATATTGCAGTGTTGTAGATATGAACATCGGTCTATTGTATGTTTATATTAAATATAGTACTTGTCTATCTATCACCTTTTAATTTTCTTCAACACACGCTTTTAGTCCTACTTCTGCCCGACTTGCCGACTTGTACAATGTGAGGCGAAATATATTATCCTTGGCCACTTTCTTCGCTTCTTTGAAGATAATTGTCATATTGAGCTTTCCTTGTGTGGGTTCATGAGAGTGACTCTTTGTACCTGTAACATAGTTATAAATTATGTATAATACAAGAAAAATGGGAAGTATGTTAATTAGGAATGCCTGTTAAACATAGTTACGTAATAAATCATTTTCTCATCGAATTCGAAGGTTCCCATTTTTTGGGAAAGCGTGGCCCAGCTTTTCGACGTCTTATTACGGACACTGGTGAAGTCAGACATCCTGATCGGTTAGACGTTCTGGTAACTTATCGGGTAAAATCGGGTCGCCGATCGATGCTTCGAGCAACATCAGTACCTCGGAGTGTCTGAGGCTGACGAAATCCGAATATATCTGATATACATACAAAAGAAAAATCACTGTCAGTTATTGGCGATATAGTGTATACTGATTACAAGTATCTGAAGCACGGTGCTTATTAGGTATAATAAAGTGGTAATATAGAGCACATCTTTAGTTGCGTTCCTTACTGCCGTGCATACTAATCCAAACATTATGGAGGTTAATACAAGGATTTTAAATACATACCGTACTATGGATAACCAATAGTCTCACCCTTGATCATAGAGCTGGTAGTTTTTTCTTCAAATGTTTTATCATTGATATCATAGTATTGCGTGATTCTGTCCATGACAATTATTGACAAACTTGTATTATAGTTTATGTCTTTCTATGACAGCATATCCGGTAGAGACGTGATATTCGACTTCCTCGTCCGTTTGCTGCATGCCCATGATATCCAAAGCGTGTAATCTGAAAAATAAATAAAGTGCGTCTTTTACTGTCGATAGATATACAATGCTATCCGGTCTAAATGCCACCACTTTGATAATCGTCTCATAAAGGTCATCATTACGATGTGAATCCATTCGGCAGTGACGTAAATGTAATTTTGCGGAATACTTTATTTAAAAGGTGATCGTAATTTGGTGAGTCGAGGCTATTTATTGTGAATTCGAGATTATTATAAGAATAAAAACGAGCCCACATTAGTCCTTGGTTACATTATTACTGAAAAGGCAAACGTATATGCAGGTACATTGCTGAAAGTGAATCGACAAATCGAGCTAAAGGTGAAGGGAGTGCAAACGGTGCGCTGTGTACATGCGGCTATAACAATAAGCAGAATTGATATTACCTGGCAGTTAAGTCTTGTTTCTGAAGTTTTACAACCACGCCTTTTACACGCATCTTTCAACTGTTTTATAGTCAGGGAAGCGTACTTGCCTTTAGTTTTTGTCTCGTTGCCATTAACTGTCTTAGTTACTTCCGGGCCGATGACTATGAAGGAAAACAAGGGACCATTGTTTAAAAATTTATGCCTAGATACCTCTATCTCTATAGAGATCCTCTAAAGTCACCCCAAAACACTGTAAAAGCAAAGTCCAACAATTCTCGATGTTCATTTCTACAAAGTTTAATTTAGTCTAACCGCCAATCTAACTTTCAATCAGGATCCTCCCCCTGTTGTTTTAATTGCTTATTTTGAATTAAAATTAACACCAAAATAATTATACTGAAAAAGTACGACTCGATGTGAGTACTCTATCTTTAATTATAATCACAAAGTAATAACAATCTCAGCTTACTGATAACACTTTAACACTATCAGTTACTAAACGGTTACACGTAATTGGAACCTAATCAGGACAGTATTATTCTATCGTCTAAAACGCGATGTTAACTTTTACGACTTGTACGATTAAGTAGAACGTAGGAATTTGAGACATCGGCTTTTTATAAGGGAATGGGGCAGAATTTGGGACTCTATCGAAACAAATAGAATATTCGATATGACGCAATTTAGAAAGGATAAAAATATCGAGCCAGTCTGAGTAACGTAGGCGTTGCGCGACGTGATTGACACGTTCGCGAACAATCGAGGAGATTGCCCGTTTGCGGCGAGAATATTCCTAACCGGTTAAATCCAGTATGTTACACTCCCTAAAACATTGATTAGTGCCTTTATCAGCTACCTTTTTTGAACCATCGTATATCGTACTTATATGTCTTTTTCTGCAAGTGTCTTTCGTCGATTTATGAAAACCGCCATTGACAAACCACGAATATAAGTTGAATCTCTGAAAAGCTCTGAATCTCAACAACCTTCCCATCTCCCGTCCAGTATCCGATATCTTTGTCCAAAACTATTAAACGAGTGCTTAACGTCAAATTACTTGGCGTCTTTCTATCAACTCACTTCTTTCACTAGAGAAATCCCATAGCGTCAACACCTCTCTTTACATCTCAAACAGCATCCGCTAATTACTCGGATTACTAAAATGACTTATGTTGAATATAAAAACTGGTTATTTTCGTAAAGAACATCAGATCAGTTTCAAGGTATCTTTACCATCCTTTACCAAAATCTTTATTACATGCATTTATCACATCCACGATAGACAACTGTAATTCTCTATTAAGTAATTTTAATCCACCTGATATTAATAAAATAGAAAGGACATAAAAGCACAGCTCGGTCACTTACACCCACACCCAGATCGTAAGACATTACCTTGGCTCTTGTCGACCCCACTGGGTTCCAGTTTATTAAATTGAAAGTGCTAACCCTCACTTACGAGTTGTGATTGTTTAAAGTGTACTTATTAGTAGAGCTGTCAAACACACTTAACATGAAACAATAGCCTAATGCTCTAAGACGATAATGTAATTACCTAAAATATATAAAATTAATTCCTAACAGTATACAGGTAATAAAGATCAATGTTAAATACAGTTACATGGTGTAACTGTATTTCTACCATGCTTTTCAACTCACCACCACTCGATATACGGATATATAACCGTATACAAGCGACCAATGTGTCTTTGTATTAAAACTAATAATTAATATAGAGAAAACGGCAGTAACGTATACATTTCATTTTTAGGCGCATTGAAGGATTTGATAGAGTCAACTAGTGGACACTGTCCGGAATGTTACTAGAGAGATATGTGCCGGTGTATATTACCAGAATAAGTATGTATTGGTACACGACCCAGAGCTTTTTATTGAATGGAATGGTATAATGGCTGAATACTTTGAGGAGACTTATTGAGTAAAACAGGGTGGATTCTCTCATTCTCCCAAATTCCTTGCTCTGTACATTAATGAGCGTAGTCTGTTGCTGTCAAAAAGAAAGGTTGTACCTATGGTTACGTCTCGTACAACCACTCGTTTTACGCTGATGACATCGTGCTACTATCTCCCAGTGCAGTTGGTCTTCAAAGGCTCATATATTTGTGAAATATATGCTGATACATATGACATAAAATTCAATACAGATAAGTCTAAGGTCATGTACGTTAAATCATTGAATAAAAATGTTATTAATATATGTTAAATAAATAAATAAATAAATAAATATGTTATGATGGTATAATGCCCCTGATATATTTCTGACATAAAATTTAATACAGATAAGTAAAAGACCATGTACGTGAAATCATTGAATAAATATGTTAGGAATAATGTTCCTGATATATACCTTGCAATCACTACAGTATCTCTGTTGTACGTTGTATAAAACTTTTGAGATAATAATTGTTATGTACGTATATTCATTCTAGTAATCATCCTCGTGTTTCTTATGTTACATTTGATCACTCTCCCAAAACATACTTAGATATTAATTGATACAGTAATATCAATGTATAATCGGGTGTGGCGATGTATTTCGTATAGTATTAGGCGGATGATTGGGGCGTTTCATTTTGGTCTTGAACACAGTTCCATTCGCGCAAATGCAGGCATGCTTGACTCGCTGCGGGCAGGAGCAGGCAAAATTGTATTCCCGATAAAGATTACATCTCTGCGCGGTCCTATTGTACTCTTGAAACATGGCTTTTAAAATATCTGTTTTATGCGAAGGGCGTGTACAAGGTTTATCATCAAGGCAACCCCGCACGTTTAATGCCTGTTCAACCGCCTCATTAGCTAGGCGGTATAACGCCTCTATTGGTGGCTCAGCTATAACTTCATCGTATTCAGCTGTCACTATAGGAGAACGACGAAAGGGACCTTCGCGGTATTGTAACATACATTGGAACCGTTCTTCCGAAACGGGAATTCCGAGAAAATTGACTATTTTACGCATCTCATGTTCCAAGTTGTTTCTGAGATTCTCGTATCTGATTAGTAGCAACGGTCCCGGATATCCGGAGAGAACGCGCAGAGCGATGCGAGCCCAGCATTCCGTCCACTTCGTACTGATATCCCTAAAAACTGACAATACAAAAGCGTTGAAATATCAATAATACTATATTGGAAATGATGACTGGTCCTAAAAAATTCTTGCGTACGATTGGTAGCTACTGGGCTTAGAGAGGTTAGTGACATGATACACGGCACTCACATGCGGAACCTCAACACCGTTCGAGCATAGGTAGGCCGTAGCATACAATGGTTGAATGATATGGCATAGTGATACATACTAAATTATATAAAAATTATATTAAGAAAAACCGATTCAACACATTAATGTTATGGTGACAGTCAGGTAAAATATTGTAATATAACAATAACGAAATAATGGCTTCAAAATGTCAGAATCGGCTCTATACACCGTGTATGGTTATGGACTCCACCGGAGCCTTATTGCCACAATAGTATTTAAAAAAAACTTTACAATTCTGAGTTATATTTAAAATTAGAACACCAATCATGATTGGTCATTACATATTCTCACACGACTCGTGGCTTGTTAGCACCGATTAACTACAGCGCGGCAAATAAAATAGAATGAAATTTTAATGATTTACAGTGCCCTTTTAACACATGGCTATCAAAGACATTTTACAAACTTATAGTTACTATGATTAACTTACATATAGTGGTTTAAGATCGAGACAAATACATCTTATTGCTATACAGGTTAGTTTTAATTTGACTTTGACAACTTTACTAATCAAAGGTGAGATAATCTTTTCCCTTGATGTAATGCATTAGGAATTATCGTTATAGCTTATACACCTCGGAATTTTAGCCATTTTCCTTTAGGAATGGCAATTTTGACTTTTTTGTGATCAAGTACCTTATTGAATAAGAAAAAATTAGGAATATTGGCCATGACCCGCCAAAACAGGGTGAAAATTTTTTTTATATGCAGCGAATTACGATTTTTAGAGTTCCTATTACGTATATACTTGTTTTATTAGTAGTCTTTCCCAATGTTATATGCTATTGATTCATTGTTTATATATCGCTAACAATAATCACATTTGAGAGATCTCCTTATTTCACGATTTCTTGCAATTTATAGCGCATGTGTCAACTCCGTCACCGTCATTACGTTGTATTATTCTATGGTCTTTTTATATAAATATGCGAACTACATACGCTGTGTGTGTCTAACTATTTTATAAGATATTATTGTTTGCAACACGATGATTATTTACGTACAACTGCTTGTATTGATACTTCTGCGTGATTTGTATGATGCCCAGGCCCAACTTTCTGTATATTTTTTGGCATGGGTATTAGTATACGTTAGAGAACAAATTTATTAGGTAAATAAATACCAATACACTTAAATGGAAAAAAATCACAGAAAAAATAAAATAAACTATACTGTTCTGAATAGTGTAAAAAAGCATACACTAACACTAACGAGATGGCGTATATATGAGTATGTGTGCACGTACATTTCAGTGGGCTTACATGGACATATCAATTCTATACATCATATACTACACAGTAAGTAGACATGAAGTATCTAACCAATAAAATCAATGTAGGCTACATAGCAATTTTGCGTAATTGTAACACGGTGGGCAGCTACTATAAATCGTTCTAGTTGTAAACACAATAATATAACATTGAAGGCCAACATCCAGCCAATCATATAACATCCTACTACTGTACCCATATAATACAAATAAATCCCCTTCCCGCTCCCCTGAAAGATTTGCCACGTCACCCAACGCCAGGCGTTAGAGTCCTCATATTCTATATAGGCAAAATATTCATTATTCAAATATTTAAAACACCAACATTGTTTCGTTTGCTTGCGTTTCGGATATGGGAGGTGATACGCGCGTTTGTATTCAGTGTATATCGCCTTTTTGGGGTCTCTCAGCAGCATGATGATTTTGTCTATCCCCGCATCGGTGACGGGAAGATGTGTCTTAGTAGCTACCGTGTTACGCGTGAACGACTGGCACTCGCCCTTGAAGTGAGATTGGAGACTAGGGGAACAGAACCACGATCCAGTCACGATACCTGCATTGTAAAAAACACTGTAGAAAAAGCATAGCCCATGTGTCACTTAAGTTTGTAATTCTGTACCAAGATTAATGCTAGCAAAAGGATAAAACCTGAGTCAATTAAAAGGTGAAGTACAACATTTATAGATCGCAAGTATTAGCCAATAAAGGCTCTCAGATGCAGTTTACAATGAAATGTTTGGTCAGTTATTCAGCGCATGTTCAATACTTTCGACAATCACCCCGCCAAGGATAATATTCAACATCTACCCATTTTGGAGACGGGTTTACTCCATCAATCGGGCATAAGTGATTTATCAAATCATCGCAGAAAAGTCGCCTGGTGGGAGGTTTCGAACCCGCGACCTTTCGATTACGAGCCCAGCGCTTCCACAACTCGACTAACTGCTTCCTTAATTCTTAATTAGGTTTTAGTGGGTTCATATCGGGCATTAACATTAAAAAAGTCACAGTTACATAAACTTGCTCATTTACATGCCAGTAAGGTTAAAATTCGGTGTCAAAGAAAATTTGTGTGAAAATTATGTTTCACTATCATAATGGAAACTGGAATAATATTTCCCATTAAGAAATATTGTAAAGTGGATCCATGCGTTCGTGATCACAAGATGGATGCTTATGATGAATCTTACGCCCCTAAGTTGTTATAATATAATAATTCTATCGTTATTGTCTCAACGTTCTTCTTTTCCTTTCTGGTCATATCACTCCTGGTTTTCTTGCGTCCATAACTAAATGTTAAAGTAGTGCTATCGCAGAGAAAGAGGCCAACCGAAGTGAACTATTTGGACAATCACAAAATTATTGTATACTCTATGTAGAGCTTAATGTTATCTATAGGTCGTCGATTCGGGTCCAATCAGAGATATAGATCTTTGTGTATATTTCTATCCAGTTATTCACAGGACCATAAAGGCTATCCCAATTAACACTTTCGCGGCATATCAGACATTCAGCTGTCTCTCGACGATGAATTAGCCTTTACAAAATATGGTGCCTTAAAACTTAATAGATATTGTGTCAAAAATAGCATACAAGCGAATTAAGAAGACGTGCCTATCGGTAAATCAATACTCGTGGTGTTTCTATACGAACGGATGGACGAACGAACGAAACAGTCACACGGTAAAATAATATTTGTCTAGGTTGATTTGATAATGTAAATGAAAGAAAATGAGATAAGCTTGTCGAATGAATACCGCAGAAAAAACTTTATATTAATAATAAATTTCTACTGGAGACATTTCTTACCTGTTGCTCTTTCTATCAAATGTCGGGTCCAAGTATTTCCAGAACCTGGATTGCTGAACAATGCTACAATCTGAAGAGACTTATTGGAATACTTCGCTGTGTGATTCGGGTTACACTGGAGTCAAAAAGTCACACAGTTATTTCATAGGCGTAATTTAAACAACTTGCGCACCTGCGCAGTTTCTCGATATGAGAAATATCTACAACAAAGTCTTCATCAACGTAGATAGTTATAAAGACCGCATGCATACATTATCAAAACGAGATGATACACTGGAAGTCACAAACTAACGTGAGAAGATCCGTGGATATTTTTGCAGCGTGGTTACGCAAGGGCTTTTGGCTAGCATTAACATTCACAATATTTATATAGCGTCTATTCATGGCATGGTTGACGCGGTTCTGTTTCTAAGTCTGGGCGAAGGTCACGTCTGTCCAAACTCAAGTGATTTTCGCCGCCCTTATTATCAAAGACTAATTCACCAGTCGTGTTGACCACTGCCTATAGCTCGATAAAGGACCGATAAAGGTCCAGACAACAGATAATCCTGGCTTATTGTTACAGACATTATACCAGTAAGATTCGATAAAAAAATCACCCTTGAAATCGTTATGTAAGAACAGCTATACTAAAACGAGTGCCTAAATCCTGGGAGATTGTACTTGTAGCAGAAATTACCGTGAAATCCATTTTCGACTTGTAACTCGGCTTGATTGAACGTTCATCATTATTGTATCGGGAATACTGAAAGAGTAAGAGCATGACATTATCTCAATAAGTCTGAAAAACTTCCTTCCATGGAGGAGCATTCAATAAGCCGCATTATCCGATTTACTCGTAAAGCACCTCTATGCACCCATTATAAGGCGTCGTTGTTGTCCCCACGACATGAGGCTGGTTGGGCATCTCCGGCGCAGTCATCTTCGGCCGTGTTCAATTTATCGAATCCACTACGCATAATCGGCATTGGATTCCCCTTGTGCGAACGCCATAGTCTGAACCGAAGACGTCAGAATCTTCAAACCACGTTTTTGCAGATTTTCCACTAATTACCATTTCTGTTGGTTGAATTTGACACAAAACCAAGACTTTTTCGATTTTTCTCAATACCAGGGTTTTTACCAGCCATAATTTAGCTACAGTAAATTTAATCACGCATAAACTAAATTAAAAAGAATTGAAAACGATAAATGTAAATTTTGTTAAAGTGGATATAACCGATCTTTTGTTGCATAATTACCTAAACTAAATTTTAGATGGATCCATTGCCCGAGGTTGGTGATTAGATTTCATTGCTTTATCTTGTAAAATGAATTCCACATAATTCCACATATGAACTCTAAAATATCGTTTGCGTCAGCTTTAACACCGTTTCCGACATGGGGATTTACGCTGGCCAAATTTGACACGGTCAAGGTTATATAACACGAATAGTTTTGACGCGAGAATGTTAATTGTTTCTCATTGGTTGCAGGACGCCGTCAGAATCTTATTTAAGTTTGGTTTATTTTTCCTTCTATTTTGTATTTTAGAATCCAGCAAATCGCCTCAGTAACTATGCTATGTTCGACTGCTGTATAAAAACATGGTAGTGATTTATTAATATTGTTAATTACCGAAAAAACAACACCTTATTGACTAAAGTAAGGATAACACCCTTCCTTTGTGTTTGTTAGTAAAGAGGTGTTATTTTATAAATCGCTCGATGGCATTAAATCATCCCCAGACTACAAATGTTGACCAATGAAAAGGTCCAGCAGCTGGTCGAGATTGTTTTGTTTTTGTTTTATAATATTTTTATTTTAATGGAAATTTGAAACATGAATTGGGCAAGAGCATTGGCGCTCACCTTAGCCCTCTTCATTAACAACATTTGACAGTAGATATGTTAGTAACAAAATGGTGCACACAATGCAGCAAAGATTGAGTAATTTTTAACAAAACCATATATGAGAGAAAATAAAAGTGACTGTGGTTCACAGCCACATAGCCACGACTAGAATCTTTTTGTGTTAATGAGATATTTCTGTACCATTCCTGCCACCTCCTGACTGATGACGGAACCTTCGTCTGGGCCGTTGAAGCTCATGCGTTTGCCGTGTGAACCAAATTCATATGTTAGCTTCGTAAAGGGCCGAGAATAGTTCAAACAGTTATCGATTACCTTAGTAGTCAGCTTATGTATAGCTAACTAACCTCCCCATAACCTCCCCATCCTATTGACAACCAAAAATCTTCACCATTCTCAGGTATTACCTGCCCCTGTCATCTTTTGTTACCATCATGCTGAATTTTCATTCACATTAAACTATCTTGACTGTTATTGGCGTTTTGTCTTTTTCATATACGAACATCCAATGTAGTATGTTTTCTTCTACAACAACAATACTAGTTAGTTAGAAATAGGCTGAATAGCAAGGTAATCATTATTTTGGCCATTCTGGACTTTTTCAATTTTAGTCTATGTGGTTAACATGACGTTAACGGATTGGCATAATTTATAAGGGTTGGGGTAAACACCGACCTAGTCTGGCCGGACAGTTGACATTCGCCCATTCACGATACTGGCTGCAAAGTCAATGTACATGCCTACAGACAGCCTACATGTGTTAGACACTCCACTAAATCCATGACTGCATGAAAACTCATCATTATCTAAATCGAGATGACGCCATATCGGAGACGTACGCTCGATTCGGTTCATCCCGAGAACATCTGAAGCACGACCACGTTGGTGGCAAGGAGCTCTCACATAACCGCGAAGACCTCCTTGGGTGTTTTATGCCCAAAATACGCCACGCCACAGTTCTCGTCGACTGGCGACAGTGGGAATCGGAACTAAGCGTCCTCAGCAATGACTCTAAAACCCGAGTACTTCTTCCACGATAGTGTTTAATCGTGCGTATCACTTGAGAGTGGACAGGAAACACTAATTTGTAGACAGACGCCATCTGGCCATCTGGAGACAGACACGACCTGTACACATACCGGGAAAAATAGGTTTTTCATCTATTTTAACCTCATTTAACCTTTAATTGCTGGATCAATGCATTGTAACAGTATAAATAATTTTTATCTCATAATTAAACTCACAGTTAAACAACTCATTTAGAGTAGACCGTGGATGATGATTTCATGAATAAGTCAGGGGGAAATCTGGACCTGCGAATTTTGTGGCAGGGTTGGGAGAGACAGCGAGGGACGGTTAATTGGGGGTTTACTGTAATTTTTATTAAATCATTGATTTTCACAATTTTCTGTATTATCCACTACACAACCACCACTGTATAAAAACATTATTGTCGGCACTGAAGCTTAGCATTTCTCGACAATTCAATGAAATACGTTTATTTTACATCCGTGAATCACTCTATTCTTTTTTATTATCTAAAATTTCTACCGCATTCATTTGACACTTACCTAGTTCGACATAATTAGTTTGTAACGCAATATGCATAAATTTAGTTAGCCGCTAGACCAGAAAGATTCATATTCCGAATCTCAAATTTCTTCTTTGTCCGAGCTTTTGTTGTAGTTATTATTAATCAGACAGGAACTGATTATCTCGATTTATTCCTGCGTCAACCGCAGAGTAATGATTACTAATGTTCGTCACCCATCCATCGAGCCCATATCATCATTCTTTATCGAGCTCAGTACCTGCTTCAAACATCGACGTTTACACGAGATCAACGGACATTGGTAGAGGCCATCTTAATTAGAAAGACCATTTGAGCGAAGTAATTGGATGAAATATATTCGGCTTCTCGTGAATATAATACCTTCGCTATATATCTATGACATATCGTTTATGTTGAGTTTAGATATTGGTTCGAATTCACGTTGTTTTTCAATTTTTCACATATTTTAGGAAATGATTCGATGATTCTTGTGTTGCGGACTATACAATATACAACCTGTGGCATGTTTTGGGCAACAGAGCCTTCTAACCCGTATGCCCATGGGGGTATGGGAAGTCCTTGCAATGTGGGTATGTGAAGGTTTCTTCCCTCTGACGTGGTTGCAATTCAGATGCAGTCTCGGTAGTCCGTATGACGCTCACTATCTCTTCATCTCATTGTGAATAATATGAACAGTACTTTGGTTTAACAGTTTTCTTTATCCGTGATCTTCTGTATATGTCTTTTCTCGACTCACTTACGGTTTACCAAGTTCGACTTTGAACGGTA
>WURV02151285.1:0-17309 GCA_011762755.2 Epimenia babai | reverse complement strand
AACAATAATCAATACAAGCAGTAGACTACGATATACACTATGTACTTTGGAATCTAGAGATATAAATACACATGTATACATAAAAAATAAAATCGATAAGAAAATATATACTGATACACATACAATGTTAGGAGACACATTCAACTATGAAGAGGGAAATCCCACATGCAATATACGGATGAAATATTGTAATATGGCATTATAACGAAATAAATACAAATAATATAAACGCAAATATATGTAAATGAAATGGGTTAATGGCATGAGTTTACTTGAATTTTCTGCTAAATGGATAGGTTTTAACTAGGATTGGAAGAGTTTCCCGTCATGTAATTTACGAAGGTCTGTTGGAAACTGGTTCCTTGCTTTTATATATATATATATATATATACCTTCATTCAGGTCGATAGAGCTGACTGGACTAGCTAATGCGGAATCATCACAAAGACGCACAGCAATCGATTTCGCCATATTGGTCGACGGTCCACAAACACAAACAATTCCACATCGAAACGCTTTGACAGCTGAATCGCTTCAAGGTCAATGTGAGAACAGGCTGACATCGCAATACCCAATTTTGAATATTTTTTTTATCGATGGCATATATAATATATCCAATTTACGTATATAATCATGTTCATTTAATTTTATTAAAATACTACAAAACTACATAATATTAGAACATAATTACCTGAATTATAAAGATCGAATCGTTGAATCCATTGTTTAGTAAAATAAGTCATTATTTTTGATTACTGTATAAGATATTAGTGTATAAGGTATAAGACGTAGTATATATTATATAGCACTATATACCTAGGTCTTGTACGATAAATCATATTACATTTTACGGTGTTATTTAAGGTGTAAGGCTGCTGAGTATGAGGCCACTTTAGGAGATAAGCTTTCTGCAGATCAAGAGAAAGTTCTCTTTTAAAACATGTCGTCGAATACAAGCGATTACGTTACCAATAATTCAACGATAACAGTAATACAAGGTGTATTAAAGGTAAATATGTCTTTGCGTGACAGCGTCCTGTATTCTCACGTCGTATTGGTGTTAATAGGTCTTTTCGGGAATGGTTTCGCATTTTCCATGATGCTGTACCGAAAACTGTACTCCAAATCGCCGATTTTCACGTTCTTTATCTTCATGTCATGCATGGATGCCGTGATTATAGCCTGTACGTCACTGAAAACTGTCATTCGTCGATTTATCTTCACCAGGCCGTACACGGTGGAGGATAAAGACGGTATTCACGAATGGGTTAACCTAACGGGTATATTTATTGGCTCTGTAGCCCTGTTTTCTTCAATTTGGGTGTTGATCTTAGCAAACTCTTATAAGCTATACGCCTTTATTAAACCGTTGCGCGTGAATTCATCGGATAAGAAAATCGCCTTTTGCTCGTGCTTGGTCGTGATCGTTGTTTTTATGGCGATATTTGCCTATACGTTTCCCGCATACACCGTCGTCAATATTGGAAACGGGACTGTATATATAGCGCGTATCACGCTAAAACCGAAATACAAATTTTTATCTAATGAATACTACCAGTTTTTGTTATCAATATATAATATAATACCCGCTATCGCGCTGCCGACATTAGCCGTTGGTATAATAATAGCGTTTTATAGAAGCCATAAAATTCACAAATCGATGATGAAAAACAACCCGTCGCAACAAGAGAGTTCGGCGTACCAAATTGCCAAAGGAAGCGTAACGGCCTTGTTGCCTCTGTCTCTGGTCCACTTGTGTCTGACGCTACCTGGCTTTATTACGCTGATATACTTTCCGAATGCAAGGCTTAGACAAAGCGGGGCGCTCGTTATTTTTCAAAACATCAACCACAGCGTGAACTTTTACGTGCAGATGACATGCAGCAAATTCTACAGAGACGCGATTCTTGGACGTTGAGAAATATCGCAAATACTCTCTATTGTCGATTTGTATCAACAATGGCGAATATGATACCAGAACATTTGCGAACACATATCATAGCTGATTAACGTGCACGGTGCTGTGTTTGTCATAATTATCGTGTCAGACAACTTGAATATGAACCTGCTAAATGTAAAGGTAACACCTTTGATCCCATTTTCAAGATATTAAAGCATTCGTTTGCGTACGAATTTATTAATTCATTTCATTATTATTATTTCTACTCAGACTCCGTTCATCGTGTCGCCGCCAATGACCAAATGAGGCTGCAATCACGTGGCGACCGCGGCTTCCGTAGCGTCGCGGCACATAAGTTTACCTATACGGTCTGTACTCTCTGTCGACGACTCAGTCTGGGTAATGATATGGTGTTTACCGTCGTCTGCGTGGGGTGTCGATCAGGGGTCGGTCGCTCACACTGCTACATTGTGCGGGGTCCGTCCACTTCTCAGCGGCTGGTGGGGTCACTTTCTCATTAGCTTCATAACGGCACCGAAGGTGGTTGATGGTTCCGATATGCACGTTATAAAATGAAATGAAATTTTATTGATTTGTAGTGTACCCTCTTAACACACGACTATCAAAGACAATTGAAGAACGCGGTAACTTCGGCTGTCAAAGGAATATATTGACGTTCTTAATAGCTGCGCAAACGAATTTTAAATACTGAACGTAAGCTACCTAGCGTATGTGCAAACGCACACACTTATATAAGATATGTGATCTCGTTCTGCTATTAAATAACATTTTGTGTCGTACATTGAGGTTCATGTGACATGCAGCAGACGCTATCGATTGCGTATCCAGGGAGATGGTACGTCTAATGACCTTCAATTTTCCCTTTAGCACAAAAAAGGATCGGAAACCATTTTTGATCTTGATGTTCAGCTTGAAGGATGCGGTAATTTTGGACGGGAGCCAAATAAATTTATTGACGGTCTTCATAAGTGAGCAGACAAATGTGACATACTATTTGGTTCAGACAGGCATATGTCATATATATTATCCAGTGATGCTTTAAAATCCAATTGTGTCTATTTACATGCCATTTATTTTCTGTCTATTTACAGATGGTGTTTTTGCCAGAAAAAGCAATATTCACTTTGAAATACTTTTGACGATAGATGTTGTTTTCTTAATAATTTATCGCGGTAATGCTGTACACCGATATAGTATATTGATTCATTTTTTTGTGATGCATTGATTAGTTCCCTTGAATACACAATCTTCAGGTTGATATTCGTTCACCTTTACCGTGTATTGACTTCGTTTTTGTTCGCGATATTATAACAAATCCGCGAGCCTTTCGGCAATTCCCGATGGCTGATCCTAACGCATTTTTACCATATTACTAGCAAAGTTAATAAATAACTATATGAAAGAGCACGAGAGAAATGCACAGGAAAAACCTATACCCTGATGGGACTATAGATCTTTCCTGTGCATTTCTCTCCGGCTATTTATAGAACCACATTGGCTATCCTAATTACCATCGCATATATAAAGAGAGTAGTTTGTTATCTAAATAGCATCCATTCAAGACAGAGATGGGTCAACGGAGCCAGCGACGTATTGGGAGAGTTAAGATACAAAAACGAGAGTTTACTGACAAAGAACAATTCAATATTATTGATTAATTCTTTGATAATTGATATATAGCTTCCGCATATTGAGAACGACTGTATCGAACGACACAGATAAAGCAATCGGGTCATAACGAACCCATTATGGATATTGTAGCAATTTGTCAACTTCAATGGCCATACCGGATCTAATCGAGGAATTCACATTATGCGTGAATGATTATTTGTATTCCATAGGCGCGTTCAATGACATGAAGAACGTATTCGATACGATAGATCGCTATATACTAATTAAGAAATTTAGATTATACGGCATTCACGACCCTGCCTCCGACTGGCTAAAAAACCAATAATATGTGGATTATAATCAAGCGTTTGAAAGAAATTTTATGATATGGAGTGCCAGAAGGTTCTATTCTCAGCCCCGCATTATTCATTCTCTATATCAAAGATTTGTGTAATACTTCCACTAGATCTAATATCATCCTTTTTGCCGACGCCAAAGAATTCCCTCTATTTTCAACTTAGTAGAATTATGTAAATTAGTAACTTCTGAGGTCAATGCGTATGGTTCAAATTGAACAGATTATAGTTATAAATATAGATTGAAAATTGATACAGTATATGTGTGAATACTTAGGGTTATATGATGATAATAACAAGCTACGAACTCTGTTGGCATGTTGTTAAGAATAACAAAGGGCAATAACCGAAATGCAGAGAGGTGGTTGTTACTCTCAGCTCACGAAATATAAGTTTGTATAGTGTATACTTCAAAGGATACTTCATATATTTCATGCTTTTTGATAGTATTTAAACACGTATACATAACAAGCTAATTTACCCTTGCTATTTAAACTGTTATTAACTAACTACAAGGTACACGTTTCTAATAATGTGAATCCATTCAATAAATATACTGAGTGTATTTATTTTAACGCGGTTTATTGCATAAATATTTCGAAGTGCATATATTGTTAGGGAACATGTCTGAATACGAAAGACTCAACTTTTTGGAACAATTATTATCGTTTCCTAATTGTCGTTAAAGTCTTGCGTAAATTTTATGGAATAAACCCCGTGAGAATGAGCATGAATAGAGAAGGGAGTCGAGGCGAACAATTTGTTTCTTTTTGACGTCATAATGCAATCATGGTTTATTTCTATTTATTCATTTTTTAATTATTTACGTAATTATTTATATTTCGGAATAAAATTAATTACTACTAAGTTCATAGAACATTATCCATTATTACTTTGTATCTTAGGTATCTTGAAGAGTATAGATTGTTCTTCCGATCCAATCTCGCTCTTTTATCCAGACCGTCCCGTTTCTTCCTGTGGATGGCATATTTTGTGCCATGCAGATATTGTTACAGTAATTTTTGCGTTCCATTGAGATATTCAGATTTATTTACTTATTTCAGATAATACCAATCTCAGTTCGTTAAATGAAATCTGCATTAACTTCTTTACTGGAGAATATAATTTCGAGATGTATACTGAAACGACTAAACGAAAGACCGAATTAACCAAATTAGAAAGACGGGCGCTGGTAGTGAGCGTTTTCTAATTAGTACAGAATGATACAATAGAATCCTGAGTGGCACACCTAAGTGCCTTCCGAGCGATATACGTGAAAGAAATTTGGATCGTTGTCATATGCATAGAAGATGAATTCTGCGGTGAAAGGCCACGTTCGCCTAATAACATTCTGTCGTCGAGTTTTTTTCATTTTCACAACGAATAATTGCTAAAATATATGATGCTGGTGCTATTGTTGTTCTATAATTTTCTGTATCGTGTTCATATAAAATTTTCATCTCAAAAAGGCTCAACATGGCAATAGGAAGATCTGCTAAACGTTGGTAAAGCAACAGACCGGTAATCTGAAGTTCGTAAGTTGGAGTCCCATCAGAGGTATAGGTTTTCCTCCTGTGCATTTCTCTCCAGCTGTTCACAGAACTAAATTGGCTATCGCCATTAACATGAAAATATATTTAGTTAGAGTTAATATGTTTTAGAACACGGATAATTATGGACCAAGAAAGTAAAATTATCAGGAGTTGTTGCGACTTCAACGAGTGTGAAGGAATTGCCCTCCCAATGCGACACACTGTAACCGATTTTTAGTAAAGCGTGGCAAATTTATAACGTCATTGGCTGACTGGACGAGCTGTTCTAATATTCAGTGAACGCAGACGTAATTGAGTGACTTACTTCTCAACCTACCGAAAAATCGATCAGATTACATCAACATCGTAATACGCAACTTGCGTGATTTTTATCGATAATAACAAATACCATATACAATTAACTGAGTTTTAAATAATATCCATACTTCTGCAATCATATAAAAAGTATATAAGGACTAATACTTACTATTATATATAACTACAACTCGATTAAGAAATCACATGGGGGCACGGCTGGTCCAATACGTACTGTGTATATAAAGATCAGACCCCTACAATTACTGTTGCTCTATATGTTATTCTAATTACAGAAGTCGTAATGCCTGGTTGGTAATTAATATTTGAAATGACTTAGATGCTATTAAGTCGCTTGTTTAGAAAAATAAAGTTTTCGTTATGGCTAATTATAACGTTGTCGTAGTGATAAATTAAACTCCAACTTGTGTAACTACGTATTTAACAACATTTCTACGATGCTATTCAAGGTTTCTGTTTACGGCGTTTGACGTTACGTAACGACATTGAGCTCGTTACCTTCTGCTTTCAATAGAAAATCGAATATGTCGTCGAATGCCAGCGATTATGTTACAAATACTTCCACGACAACCATAATGCAGCGTGTAATGAATTTACAGATGCCTTTGCCGAGCAGTGTCCTGTACTCTCACCTCGTATTGGTTTTTATAGGTCTTTTCGGGAATGGTTTCGCATTTTGCAGCATGCTATACAGAAAACTGTACTCTAAATCTCCGATTTTCACGTTCTTTATCTTCATGTCATGCATGGATGCCGTGATTATAGCCTGTACGTCACTGAGAATCGTCATTCGTCAATTTATCTTCACCAGGCCGTACACGATGGAAGATAAAGACGGTATCCACACATGGGTGACCATAACGAGTATATTCTTCGGCGCTGTTGCGCTGTTTTCTTCAATTTGGGTGTTGATATTAGCAAACTCTTATAAACTATACGCCTTTATTAAACCATTGCGCGTGAATTCATCAGATAAAAAACTCGCTTTCAGTTCGTGCTTAGTCGTGATCGTTGTTTTTATGGCGATATTTTCATATATGTTTCCCGCATACACCGTGGTTAATATAGGAAATGCGACTGTATATAAAGCTCGTATTACGCTAAAACCGAAATACAAATTTTTATCTAATGAATACTACCAGTTTTTGGTATCAATATATAATATAATACCCGCTATCGCGCTGCCGACATTGGCCCTTGGTATAATAATAACGTTTTATAGAAGCCATAAAATTCACAGATCGATGATGAAAAACAATCCGTCGCAACAAGAGAGTTCCGCGTACCAAATTGCCAAAGGAAGCGTAACGGCCTTGTTGCCTCTGTCTCTGGTCCACCTGTGTCTGACTCTACCTGGTTTTATCACCGTGTTATACTTTTTTAATTCAAGCTTTGAACGAAGCGGATGGCTATATGTTCTTCAAAACTTAAACCACAGCGTGAACTTTTACGTGCAGATGACATGCAGCAAATTCTACAGAGACGCGATTCTCGGTCGTTAACGAATATCGTATTTGTCGATTCGTATGACCATCAACAAAATCAACAATCTTGATGCCAGGCAGGACGTTTGCGAACACGTAGCACAAACGACAGGAGTGAAGGTGAAAAGATTCTGTCTTCAGCGTGTCTCCTGAAAATCACCAATCCGTCTGCACTGCAAATTTACACTAGGAATGTCATCGGAGTCCACGATATGGTCTGCGTAGTTCCCGGCCGATTATTCGGTCTGTCCACTAACGTCGGCTCGCATGAGCCGTCGACGCGGCCGATCTTAATGTGTCTCTTAGAGGCAGAGTGGATGATACAACCCATTAGCGCCATAACGGTAGTGGAGACGATTAATTGTCCTGTTGTGCAGCCTTAATTGATGATTACGGCTGATGAATACTGTAATTCCGGTAGTCAACGCGGCTTCTCGCCCTCGGCCGATAAGAAGCAGACGCGCGCTTCACTGATGTAGGTGTGGTATACATGGTGATTCCCCCGATATGTTGTGGTAGCAATCGGGGGAAAAGCAGCTCAGTTCCGACAGGCCACTGGTGTTTATATAGGGTGCGGGGGAAACGCAGCGTTATTTCTAAAGGCCAGGCATGGTTATTGTGAGGTTATTGTCCAATCGGCAGCGCCGCATCTCAAGGAGACCGCCGCTATTGTTCTCGTGACTGAGTTTATATAGTCACGTGCGCGATGTCAGCCCATGTTCAACCCTTGAGTTAATTCGTTTAGCCGATGAAAGTTCTGCGTTACCTACGTTAACATTGGCCCTTTTGATCACCGAAGGGAGTGTATATAAGCCGAGAAATGTTCCAGTTTACTAACATTCTCTCTTGATCTTTGAACTGAATATAAAGTTTAATTTTATATACGTTCCATGATGCAAGTGGTAGACAGTAAACGTTTAGGTCAGAATATGATTTTAGATGGCTACTGCTTATATGCCTAATATATATAAGAGTATTGAATGTGTGAGAGGGAAATTGACTCATTTGAAGTGTTGTGGGTATTTGTTCGACTTTAAATTGAATTCTTGCGTATATCGTGTATATATACCTTACAATGCAATACCAGCCACGGTATAAATCCGTGTTTATATTTTATATTAACACATTTTATATGGCTCTGTAAACAAAGGGAACAATAGAGGCGAAATGTTGTGACGGTGCATTTAGTACTAAAACAACATAGAATCGGGGGGGGGGAAATCGCCACCCGAGTCCAGTGCTGGTTTAGTAATTCGGATGAAACGCCAGTCGATTTCGCCTCTATTGTTTCCTATGTTTACGTAGTACTACCGGGGAAACATCCATATAATCCGTAGGTGTAAATAGTGGTGGGCAAAAGAAACAGAAATGGGACCCAGCGATGTAGGAGAGCAGGAATCGCTGGCGAAAAAAGCACTGTTCAGAAGGGACAAGGTCGCTCGTTTTTAGCCGTCCCTCCGAACGCGGAGTCCACTGGTCACAAGTTTCTTTCTGGCAACCAAATGAATGCAAAATCTGTGATTTACGACATTGTTGAGGAACTATTAAAAAAACGGAAAAATTATTTAACGTGCGAACAAAATATGCGTTCCAATCATAAATGCTGTGGTGGATATTTGATTTCAATTATGTTTGATCGTTTAAATGTATTATAGTAATTATTTAGTTTAGAATAGGCTGGCTACTTGAACCGTTGTGTACGCCTCAAGGCCCCTTTTCAATGCTAGTCTGTAAAAGTGGTTAACACGACAAATTTATCAGCCTCACTTAAAAGGGGTGGGGAAAACACCCACTGTGAAAAATCACCGAGTCTGGGCAGACAACTGACTTTTTTCCATTCACTCCACTGGTTGCAAACGTCTACAGACGGGCTACTCACGCCGCACACGCCGTTAAGTCTATGGCAGACTTTAGTGGTTATTACAGTCGGATAACGACATAGCGGGAAACAAGCGACATAGAGACCATCCGTAGGGCATTTGAAGCACAGCCATGTCCGCGGGAAGAAGCCTGAATAGAGCCACACCAGGGTAGCAAGGGCTACCCTGATCCTCGCGAGGACAGGTGTTTAACGTGCGTTCTGCCCTAGACAAAACGTCACAGGTTGTATGCTAGCTAGAACGCGAATTGAAACAGGGATCCCAGGGCTCTCATCAATGTATATAATATATATGCTTGGCATGTGATCGTGAATGGGGTTAGCCAATGGTAGAGCACCAGGCCGGTTATCTGGAAGTCGAGGGTTCGAGTCCCATCAGAGGTATGGGTTTTTTCTGTGCATTTCTTGCTTGCAGATATCATTATGAATTTGGCGTCTTATATGTGAAGCCCATGCGATACCTGCAGACGTCATAATCCCGTAATCATTAAAACGCCAAGCAGATTTTGATAGTACATCCAACAATGTGGCATTTACTTAGAGGTTTTATCATTGATCGACGTAGTTTATTCTACATAAGCAATACCGATTTGGAAATTCGATGATTGTTTCATTGATAATTTAATGTGAAGCTATATTTTTATGTTAAAAATTATTACCCTCCCTACACTTACGCATTTTTATGTTACTTAATGAAAAGTGAAATCAGTAAAATATATTTTTATCGCACTAATTATAAATTTTAATTCATTTATTTAAATTTTTCAACAAAATTAAAGGTCTTTCACTAGACGAGTTTCTGCTCTTAAATCTTACCTTTTACGGCTTCAGTCTGATCATCGACAGACAGTCTACTGCACTATATATCCTTGCATTATGGTCTCATTATTATTATTTTCATTATCATTATTATAGATATCAAATGCTGCGATTCCGTCTTCAGTTTTTCAGTGAAAAGTTTACGACTGAAACGGAAAAGTGCGTCCACGAATTACGTCGTTCCACGTTCTAGGACCATGAAAGAAGAGCCGAAAATAAATAAGTGTATTTTAATACGATCCATTTTATGTTTAAAATAGCCATTCTATTCCCTCTATCCATTATTATAGCAAACGTCTCAATAATGTCATAATTTATTGTCCATCGCGCTTGTTCCGTATATCATGCCAGCGATATACAAACATCTCTAACCAGCCTGATGGACTATAAATTGAATGGCTGATTTTCGATTTTTGCGGTGTTTTTATATTGACGTGAACACACACACATATATATATATATATATAAAATCTGAATGTGATTTTTTTTCATGGATTCAACGAGTGCTAAACTTTTTCGATTCTTCCTAATATACCCGACTAGATAAAATGTATCAATAGCATCGAGGTCGAATTCGATTACTAGGCCGTACTTCGATTTTTGAGGTAGTTTTGTTATCATGAGGGCTTCCTGTTACTGTTAATGCGTGTATCTACGGACGTGATAATGTTATGAAGCAAGAAATGCGTAAATGTCACCGTAATACTCGCAAATAAAATCACTATCAAAAACTTGCTACTGATTCTTTCTTTGTGTGTCTAAAGTACAATCACTCATTCTAGAAATCCGTTTTAGTTTCATTATCCTGACCGTCCTCACTTTCCGTTTTAGGAATTTTCTGTAAGATATTCAATCGGCAAGATTGTAACAATGATTACGGGTTCTTTTTATTTGTTTCATTTATTGAATTATTAAAACCCATATTGATTTCTTGAATGCAATGTGCATTAACATTTTTATTTGGGAATTTGATTTGGAGATGTATACTAAAACTATTGTATGAAACGATTTACTTTATTCAACCGTTTAAACTTGCATAAATAATGAAAATCAGTGATTTTCTCCCGGTGAAATGGGGCAGGTATAGTCCGCACTGGAGTGGCACACCCGAGTGCCTTCACTGTGACATTTTGAAGAAGCCTTTGATGGCTTCCACGCATACAGACGATCTAACCTGCTCTGAAAAAGTCAAGTTAGCCAATAACATTCTCGCGAAGATTTTATTTATTATTATATTGAAGAAAGCGTTTCTGCAATATAGAATGTGCTCGTGCTGTTGTTGCCTCGTTATTTTTTTATCGTAGTATTGTTCGTGTTAAAGTCTTAGCACAAAGAAGCTGAGATGGTATAGACACGTGATAAGGAGGGAGGAATTACATCGCTAAAAATGCTTTGGATAGAACTCCCTGGACAAAAAAGAAAACATATCTGGAATGAAATTGATTTGATTCAAGTGTATTTATTAACGTAGCAAACCCACTGTACACTTTACGTGACTAGAAGCTCCGATAGCCCAATCCTGTAATGTAATCGTTAACCCATTCAGTCTCTGTGGAGCAGGATATGTGAAAAAAACTAGTGTGACCAACGATGTTGCAAGGTACCAGTTGGAATGGGGACGAAAGATCCGCTCTTCTGCCTGGATAGACCGACCGCACTACTGGTATAATACTTTTCAACGCGCCATTTTTTGGTGGTTGACTACGGAGTGATCACAAGTCTCATAGAGTGCCGAAAGCGATAACTGGTTTTGTCCTTTCCACTCACAGCTCGGAGAAAAACATCAAAAGGGCGGTAACCGCGAAACCTTTCGGCGGCGTGCAAATAAACTACGAGCCACAGCGAAGGAAATAAAGTTACAAACAACGATATGATGTGACGAAAAACCTTTATAGGGGAAATTTTTGTTACACCAAAATGCATTACCGCTTTATTCGTGAACTTTTCTTGTGTAAAAATAGCCAAAAAGTAGGAGTAGACAATAATGTTTCAACCTGACTAGATTAGCTGCACGAGTTATGAAATATCTGAAAATAATTTTACTCTATTTTCTACATTATCACTAGTCGTTTGATCGATCACGTGGCATAAGCTGTGATTATTGACAAATTTCCTTTTCATTTCTCTGCGTCGCGTCAAATCTACGCAAAGGGGAAACAAACTGGTGTCAGTAGCATTGTGAAAATTATCGGGGCACTAGCGAAACCGCTTGGTAACGTATTGATAAGTCTGATTTTTATATAAACCTATTTGATTTGAAATCACCGATAATTGCATTGTGAGCGTCTTTAATGTCCACGCTACCGAACCAACAATTCCGTGTTGTCAATGGCTAAAACAGATTTAAATAAATATATTTTCAGAAGTGATAGACAGAACTTTCAACCCAACCTGTTCTGTTTTTTCTTGAGAATTAATTTTCATTCTCGATATTAATGACAGGATATGGCCGACGGAAGTATTGAACATGTTAAGTCGTTATTGCGGGGGAAGGTGTTGGTGTTGTTGTTTGGGCAGTTAGTGTTGCTGCTGGGGCAGTTAGTGTTGTTGCTAGGGCAGTTAGTGTTGTTACTGGGGCGGTTGGTGTTGCTGCTGGGGCAGTTAGTGTTGTTGCTAGGGCAGTTAGTGTTGTTGTTGGGGCAGTTAGTGTTGTTGCTAGGGCATTTAGTGTTGTTGCTAGGGCAGTTAATGTTGTTGGTGTTGTTTCTGGGGCAGTTGGTGTTGTTCCTATGGCATTTAGTGTTGTTGCAAGTAATGGGAGCATGAGTATTGATCGTTCTGCTTTCTTAAAAAGTGCACGTATTCGACAGCTGTCATGTATGTTAGTGTTTCGACCCTGGGGCTTGTTACACACCGTGCTGAACCTTCTATAATTTCTTCTCTCTCACAATTTCATATATGTTTTTTATTAACATTGTAATTTTGTGGGTTTTATTGTTTGTCATAGTCGCTGTGAATGGCCTTAACGTCATTCTGCAATACACCTCCGAGGCTCCGACTTATTCATAAAATGTTTGGAATCACATATTTCTTTTGCTAAGTGGCGTTGCTTCGGGTTCATTGTCGTAGTGTTTGTCCCGTTTCTCTCCATGTACATTTAGGGTATTCCTTACATGCGATAGCATAAATGACTTTAGAAGAGTTGCGCGTGCGCGAGTCCCTGACATGTTGAATGGTGTTGTGGGTCCTATTGAATTTGATGCGTTGGTCGATGTAGCTGCGAAGCTGGCAGCGGCAGCTTCAGCATGGATTGGTACTATTATTTTGGTCATTTGCTAGTATGGCGCTTGTTGGTAATCATTGTTTGCACGATTGGGTGGCTGTTTTTGGTAAACGATGGAGGGCTGTTGATGGTAAACGATGGTGGGGCTGTTGATGGTAAACGATGGAGGGGCTGTTGGTGGTAAACGATGGAGGGGCTGTTGATGGTAAACGATGGAGGGGCTGTTGATGGTAAACGATGAAGGGGCTGTTGATGGTATACGATGGAGGGGCTATTGGTGGTAAACGATGGAGGGGCTGTTGATGGTATACGATGGAGGAGCTGTTGGTGGTAAACGATGGAGTGGCCATTGATGGTAAATCTTGGGCCTGGATATATTAACAAGCTTCTTACATTTTATGTTCCTGTACGCCGTCTGTGGTCTTGTGATACACACAGCTGTAGTAAAGCCATGACATCTTATTACATCCGATAGGCGCTCTTTCTTTTGTGCAGGTCCAAAATTATGGAATGATCTTCCTATCTCATTGCGACAGCGGACATCTCTCAGCTCATTCAAATCCCACTTGAAGACAAACCTGTTTTCACGGGCTATTACATAACGTATTTTAAATATTTCAATTGGTTTATTGGTTTATTTTCATCTTTTAATATGTGTATACTTTTTCTATCTGCAAAGCGCACCTGAGAGTATAGGGATACTGATATCTGCACTATATAACACATTTCCACCTTTACATTTACGATAGAGGTGCCGTTGATAAATTATCGAGGTGCCGTTGATGGTAAATGATGGAGGGAGCGTTGGTAACTTTGCTGGACCGCCGTGTGATGACGACACGCGTTGTCGATCTACCTACCGTCATTAACTGACCGAAGCATAGTGTTTATGCGAAAGATTTTGGTCAATAAACTGGTTATTCTTTATAAGTAGTCATGTCCCCTACTATGGAGCTCACGTGTCCCCACTATGGTGCACATCCCTATATATTCTTGATACCAATCAAATCAAATCAAATTCTTTATTGGTAAACCCAATCAACGGGTACACAACAAATTATGAAATAATTAACACGGTCCGTTATACAAGATAAAGTAAATAATAATAGCCAAGTTTCACATCGATAAGACAGGTACTACAAGAGAATTCAGGACGGTAGGAGATGTGGGCGGCAAAAAAGGATGTCAGAGTATTTGGGAAGGTAGTTTAACTGAATAAGTGACACGGATAAACTTTCACATTTTAATAAAACGAAACTCTTTGAGAGGCAGCGGTGAGCTAAAGTTAATACTTTCAGTTCAGTCAATTTCCGGATACAGACCGTATTTTGTATATGTTGCGTATGTACCTACGAATGCGTATGTAGCTAACTATTTAAGGAAGAAGCTTTATTCATTATACAATGTTAACGAATGATTGTAAACAATGGGGATCGTGGTTTTAAATGCTTGTAAAACTGAAAAAGGAAGCTTTTATTCGCTGGATACACCAGCACACGCTGTATACTTTTTTAGTTTTATTTGAGTATTATTTAGTCCAAGAGCATTAGTTCCGTTTGGTCTTTAATAGTGCATTATTATGATTTAATATTCTAATTCTCCCGATGTGCTTTACTGACTCATTGACGCTTAGAAAATTCTTTAATAATAATCTGACAAAATTTTGATAGGTCTTTCAGTTTTGAGCTCATAGAGTTAAAGAGTTCTGAATATTTTATACTGTTTGGTCTAGTGTAGAAATACGGTTTCAATAGGCGACGTCGATCTATGGCAAAGTGAGGACAGACGAGTACATAGTGATATTCATCACCGATATCGTGTTTATCACAAAGAGTGCAGAGTCGCTGGTGGTGGGGGCTATTACAATATCTGCCTGTTTCCACTGGTAAGCGATGATTGCTCAGCCTGAACCGGCACAGAGAGATGGCATCGGCTGATGGTAACTGTAGTATTTCTCCATGTGCAATGATTGCTTAAATATTCGGTAATTTATAGTACCTGGAGAAAGCAGGAAATCTGACTGCCAGGTCAGCATGAATTGGTCAATAGAGGTTTGTTTTAGGTACGTCTTCAACCAAGTCTGACCATCTATTACTTGTTGTCCAAGCCAAACGTAAGACAATCCAAGGTTATTCAGTGTAGAACTGATGTACCCTAGCCAGTCTGGTTTGACCTGCTCCGAGGAATGGAGATAGTAGATCAGGTGATATATTTGTGTTGAGATCTTGTGACTATCTCGCCGGATGAGATTTGCCCAATACATCACAGTTAGAAACCTTGCCTCGAGCTGCGCTGGACTTTACCCTAGTTCACCCAGTACTTTCAATAGCGATGTTGTTTTCCTAACCTTTAATATGTGTTTAAAGCATATTATTCGAAATTTATTGCTTAGTGTACAGACATCTGGTGCCCATACTTTTGCACCATACAGCAGAACTGGTTTCACTGTCTTATGAAATATGTCTAATTGGATATCAATAGGCAGATTGAGAGATTTAGTTTTTTGAGGTGTCGCAAAATGTGCTTTACTGGCTTGCTGGATATTTCTGAGCATAGCTGATTTAAATTTACCATTATAATTGAATATTATTTCAAGATAATTGAATTCCTTCACCACTTCCAATTGCTTAACATGAAGACTCGATGTTTTTTAACTTTACCTCTCGAGAAACATAGTATTTTACATTTAGATGGGTTGGGCATTATTTTATTGTTCTCACTGTCGTTCTCCATTTTACAGAAAAGGGTGTCGAATTCTAAGTTTTTATCTACGACTGTCGATTTTGCGTTCTGATACAAATTGATAAGAACCTTTTAAATTTTCCCATTTATGTTATAATGTTCCAATTTTCGCCGCAATATTTCTCTATTAATTGTGTCGAATGCCTTGATGAAATCGATGAATGCGACGTATAATCTTTTTTTCCACCTAGGTAAATATCTACTAATGATTTTTAAGTAAAAATTTGATCAATAGTGCTATGGTTTTTCCTAAATCCTGCTTGTTACTTTTCAACTTGTTTATAGGAGACATTACTTCTTTTGCTGTTATTTCGCCATTTAGTATACATGTAGGATTTCTTTGGGCATTGTTGGGTAGTGTTTTCCGTGTTATGTCAGGTGTTCCGATAGTTGTAAGCATAGGTTCTGTATTTATATTGAGATTTTTGAAATGTTTATAGGATTCCTTTAGTGGTGGCTTAGGTTTATCCTCTTGTTGTTTAATTGAGTTGTTAATTGTTGCCCAGCATTCAGCTGTATTTTTTTCTGTCATCTATCTATTATAGTACATCTATGCAACTTCAATGCTTTTCTAATTTCTTTTTTGTAGCTTTTGCTGGCAGTCTTCATTAGAATTTCATTTTTTGTATTTTTATTGGCTAAATATTGTCTTTTATATTTATAAAAGTTCAGTTTCGTCTATGTACTCGTGAACCATGGTTTGTTTTGAGGTCGAGCATGTGCTAATAATAAGGCTTTGCGTTTGATAGGTGCGAGAGCACCTATCTCTCTCGCCGTGTCCACCAGGCACGCTGTGATTGCCTCATTCAGCTCATCCACGTCGACACCCACTAATTTCTTATCTCCACTCCATGACGCCCCAATGCCCTTGTCACACTCATCTTGCGACTGATCATCATATACATTACTTAACAGTGTGTCAACAGCATATATATTAAGTTTTGCCGGAGAGAGCATTATTCCACTTAAGTTTGTACACCTGCCTCACTTTACCACAGGTCTCATGTTTCAGCGGTGATTGAGAATGATTTATTTTTGCTGACCTAAGATGCATCGTGAGACCACAATGTGCATCGGACAGGAGGAGACAAAATTCTTCCACATTAAAGTCAACGACATATTGCAATAGACATGGGGACAATAATATATAGTCTACGACACTAGCACTCTTACACGTTGTTCTACCCACATAGATATTTCTACCACATCTACCATTTACAATCCGTATATCAACGTTATAACATAGATTATTAAGGTATTTCCCATAATTATTCGCAACAGTGTCTTGTGTGATTCTTTCTATCAAAGCACAGTGATTCTCTGCATTTTAATTAACTTATTAAAAATTAACTCTACTAAAACCAGCGTAATCATCCTCACTAACCAAACTACTAACATATCAACCC
>WURV02151274.1:0-13152 GCA_011762755.2 Epimenia babai | reverse complement strand
CCATAGTAATCTCACATTTTTAAATCCACCATAGTAATCTCACATTTTTAAATCCACCATAGTAATCTCACATTTTTTAATTCACCATCGTAATCTCACATTTTTAAATATACCATAGTAATCTCACATTTTTAAATCCACCATAGTAATCTCACATTTTTAAATCCACCAGAGTAATTTCACATTTATAAATCCACCATAGTAATCTCACATTTTTAAATCCACCATAGTAATCTCACATTTGTAAATCCACCATCGTAATCTCACATTTTTCAATCCATAGTCAACAAATTTTCATTTTTCATTGTATTTTGTGTTTTATATCATTGGCCAAAATAATCATTTAGCCTGTAGACAGTATATAAAAATAAATTGGAAATTCAATTTTTTCCCAGCTCGATGATGCAACGAAACATCTCTATCGATTTCGCCGCCGCTATAGTTGTTCTACGATGAATAACCCTAATGCGGGGGAAAAAGCATAAGAAACATAGCTCAATGTAAACATTGTCTGGCTCCAAGACTGTCGAATAAATAGTTTATTTTACTTCGAGGACTTCTGTAAATAACATGCACATGACTTGTTTAACATATTCTCCTAACACAGATGTCAATCCATAAATCCCTAAAAATATTATTGAATGGCTGTTCCATTTTTCAATTAAGTGGAAGAAGAGCGTGAGAATTCAATTTTTTACAGTATGAACAGATTGGTGCCTGCAGAAATTGTTTTTATGTCATTCGGAGTATTATAATTTGTGTATAATCAGATACACGTAGTCATCAATCTCCATGCATTTGTTTTATGGAGTTGCAAAATTTTGATAGGTCATTCATTAGTAAAAATTTACTAACAATAAAATTAGTGTAAAATATTTGATATCCCACAATATAAAAATCACATCAAATGGTCCATTAGATAATTTTGCGAAATGTAACACATGAATATGTGTACTTTTACAGTTTATGAATAACTGTGATTAAATGCTGTGACTAGATATTTTATTGTGGAATTACTGTTTGTCTATGAATATGTAAATACGAAAATACAAAGGTAACACGTTGTTGACTAACTATATAAGGATTAACACATGCTTTCGTATATCAAGTATACTTCATCAGGTGCAATCTGAATATGAATATGAATATGTAGAGAATGTATAGACACTTCCGTAATATGTCATATTATACAATGTAGTTTGTTAGTGAGAAATACGCTAATACCAAGGTAATTATTGTGTAGGCCATTCCTGGCCATGTACACAGCTGGTCTGTGAAATCAATACAACAAATGGATTAACCTCAGTTTGTGATGATATTTGATGGATACTGTATATACACTGAGATGACGAGATAGTGGGAGGTAACCATCCTAGACACCCACCGGAGAGGCTAGAGAAACACGGCTACGTCAGGGGGGGGGGGGGAAGAAGCCCTTACAGAACCACACTGCAAGGGCAGTGATGGTAATGCACAGGAAAAAACCTATACCCCTGATGAGACTGCAAGGGCAGACATGGTTTAAGCCACATTCCACCAAAAACAAAAGGACTGCAAGTGGCAGACGTGGTTTAAGCCACATTCCACCAAAAACAAAAACGCAAAAGGTAGTGATACTGGCTAGAGCGGAAATTGATCCATCACTACACTCACTGTCCACTGACTAACTACACAATTTAATAAATTAACTACGGGCAATTAAAAAAGTATTAATGGCATATCTTTTCACTGTACACTGTGTCACGATGTCATGATATCTAACATTGATCTGTATTACCCGTATACTGTTAGGTGTTAATTTTATATAATTTTGGTAATTACATTATACTCTTAGACCATAAGGCTATTGTTTCATGTAAATTGTATTCGACAGCTCAGCTATCAAGTACACTTTAATCAAATAAATTTCATTTCTATTTCACATGTAACTGCATGTCTTTGTAGCCCAGTGGTAGCCCGTCCCTGAAGCATCGCAGCATTACCGTGGCTAATGGCGGAGAGCGCATTCCGCACGATTATTCTCACGGTATTTTTTATTGCACTATTAAATTTTCATATTTTTTTATCTTTCATTGTGTCTACTCAGTTATCACGATTCACGTTATTAACCCTCAGCACTCTGTTGTCGCAGAATTCTATTGCGATAGTAATGTAATGGACATATATCAGTGCGGTAAGGGTTAAAATGGCAATAATGTGGCATTTCCATTCTCTTGTGGATGGTATCATAATTTTATTATATAACAGACACAGTTTCCATGAAATTACAAAATTCTATTGACTTATTTTATTCATCACTTAGGAAACAAATACGTAACCGATGAAAACCCTAGCTTGCTGACTCATCGATAACCAAAGATATCCATTGGATTTGTTTTCCCATAGGAATACTGTACCCGTTATAAACTTCGCGTGGATGTTCATTTCATGATATCCACGATTTCCTATAAATCGGAAACTTAAATTCCATGCGGAAATCATTTATTTTATTTAATCATTTTTAATTACTGTGATTCGCGAAATTAAAATCCACGCCAATTACGTATTAGCCCTAAATCACGAAATATAGAACACGCAACATTAATAACCGATACAATATTCGAACTACAAGAACGGAATCTTTGTCATAATTGTTACTTTCATAATGGTAACAAGAGGGCTATACCCACCAGTAAATCGAAGCCCATAGCCATATCCCTAACCGAATATTCAATTTGTCACCCTTTACAATTATAATACTGTATATGTAACTGTATAAATGTATTGTATTTCTTCTAATAGATCGATTTCTATGTTTTATCAGTTTCCATGCTATTGTTCGTATTTTTAAACATAATAACTGTCATCTATTTATTCATTTTTAACTTTAGGCCAATACTATTATAAAACATTGTGAAGTGACTTTTGGCAAATTTAAAAAAAAAACTATAAAATCGTTTATTATTATTTATTTCAGTCCATAGGTACCCAACTAGATATTTCTGAGACCCGCATTTGTAACTGTTCAATCTTCCAAGGGCCACATTGTTCTTTCAAGCTTCAACCAATCATTTCTATTAACAATTAATACGTTTATGATATTTAATGTATATTTGTATGACTATTCAACAAAGCGACAATAATTACGACATACTGATCTATACAAAAGGATAGTAATTTGGGATCAAGAAAGAAAATTGATCAAATAACAAAAACAGAAAAGAACAATATATTAAGTGTGAAACAATGAATAATTGATGTGATGAGTGAGATGTGTCATATTTGGTTAGTAAATAAGAATCGAAGGTAAATTTACTGACACACTGTCTCAAAGCTGCAGTCAATGTTCGCTGGTTAAACTAGCACGATAGTTTTTAAGAAGTTCATTTTTGAGAAGCTGCATTCGCAGATATAAGAGCTTTCCACCGAACACCGCTCGATGGAGTCAACAATAAAAATAACGCCAGATTGACGTCACGAATCAATTTGCCTAGTCCCGATTGTTTTCACACCATCCCGGTGTAACGTCTGTCTTAAGAGATTGAGTGATTATATTTGTTGACTGTGATAATTACAAATGATCACGTGATTACTCAAACCTAAAGCGGAACGTTTGTCTTGTATATCTTATCATGTAATCGCTGCAGCTGAATGCGCGGCGTGGCCAGTGTGTTATATTAATTGTGATAGCGGCTGTGTCCAGGTGTTGATTGATCGACTGATGTGATGATACCTGATTAGGTAATCATAATGCGTTGCTAAGAGACTGTTTACCGAATTTTACGATAAACCACTTGATTTTTTCACTGATTCAATAGCCTGTGGGGTGCAGTTGGGCATCGCTGCTATAGAACTATTCACAACATTGGCTGATAATCTATTATGTTCAATATCTGAACTTTCTTTATTCTGTATACCACAATATCATTATATATCCTATTATCACATACCATAAATGATACATGGTGACAACTTGATATTTTTATCTGGTGACTTTACATTGTGATAACTATTCCTATATATGCTACTCCCCCCCCCCTCCGAGTCCATATTTTCAGATTTGTAGCAAGCAATCTAATAGGCCTCATTGTTATTTTAGTTCTATCAGATCTATTAGAAATCTCAACATTTCTGCCATTTTCAAAGATCGGCGGTATTATTTGTATGCCACACTCATGTTGTAGTTTAGATGCAACTTAATTCACCGTAGTTTCGTGCATATTCTATTTGTTGGAATAACTTTAATAAGATCCTTGTAATTTCTGGTGAACTTAAAATAATCAACTAAATTGAACTTTCGGTAGATTACAGTATAGGAAAAATGGATACGGTGTATGGATCATGTGATCAACTGGCCAGAGAAATGTGCTTATAAAACATAAAGATGCATCCAAGACTAGGGGAAATAACTAAATTTCTGAGGGAAGATAGGTAATGGAGATCCTAATATATCACTTTTTGCATGCTTAAACATTCTTGGATCTGTGACTGTAATATGAGACTCCATTGCTTTTGCATTAAAAATCAATATACATCTTAAAAAAGATCAAGGAAAACAACAATTTGCCTACAATACAGGCTAAAACAGAATTGTTAAACTGTCATTATTTACTCTGGTCTCCTATTAAGTCTTTATAATACGGCAAAAACATTATTGACATATGACATTGTGGATTCTCTTTGTCGCTGCTATTAGAATTATCCTTAAGTCCACATTTCAGGCGGTTGTCCCTAATGACCGTTCTTTAGTGCGTTTTATAAAGGACGGGATCATTGCGAATGGGTGGGCCATTATTGTGTCGTGCGCAATTTTCCGTCACCATTCTTGTCATAAACAAGCAGGTATGATTATATCACGTAGGGACGAAGAACAAGTCTCAACCCGCCGTGCTGAGCGGTGACAGCTATCCCAAAGGTACGTAGATCAATATCTAATTTTATTGTGTATTCTCGAGTACGCCCACATGTGGTGTCACACGTGTGGGGTATTACGAACGTACGTCAGTCAGTCGCTATACATAAGTCGTCGTCTAGCAAAAAATCACGCCTTACCAAATCAATGTTTTCATTCTCATATTCATTATATCATTGCAGCATATCAGATAACATACATCTCTGCCCCATCAAACATCAGTCATTATGTGATCCCATTTGAGTTAGTGTCCTGACCGTGTGTTTTATCCTATATATTTTCTTGGTTTATCCTGATTTCACTATGATTTAACGCAACTTAAACCCGATCTGTTCTCTCACAACCCACCTTGACCTACGTTGACTCGATATAAAGAATTTCTAATTTGATGGTTTGTGATCTCATTTTTGAGACAGTTACACTTTTCTGTTTCATTTTCTCTCTTCAATTTTAAAGTAACAAACTCGGCACTTGTGCAGTGGTTGAAAGCATGACCTTCCACGCGAAAGGTTGCGAATATGAATCAACACAGTGCTTCCAATAATTTGGTCTGTATATTGACACAGAATTCTGGAGATTACAATATCCTGATCATTGGCCGTGATCCCAGGATTCCTAGCTCATGGGTGTCGAGCATTTCCGTAATTTTGTTCTCTTCGATTTAGGTTTTCTCTCATTATCCACTTTTGTTGACCACCTCCCACACATTTGTAACAAATCGTATCATATCTAAATAACAGTATTAACAGAAATTGCATGTTCCCCAGTAAATTATATGTCCTATTTGTATGATCCTATCATATTTATGTGATCAACTCCACTACGAAACTTATGTTTCTGGGACTGTCCCTCTATCTATGCCCGACTGCCTGTTGATCAGCTTAAGGCCAAAAGTCGGTGACTATAAATACAATCACGTGAATTTTCTGGAAAGTATGCCCATGAGTTACTGAACAATGATTAGACTTTGCTGGATCCAGTCATCATGCAGGAATTTTCTAAGTAGATTTCCCAAGTATTTTCATACTGCACTGGTTGCATAAAATGACTAGCACTCAAGTACGCATTATGGTATGAATCATAGTGGTTGTACTACACATTTTTGCAGATTTTGCATTCTTCGAGTGCTTTCGAGTTTAGTCGAGGAATCAATACATTGATAATATGGCTGCTCACTTTAAAAGGCTATCGGTGCTTGGGGTCTTGGTAATTGTGAATGTTTTTCAAAAGCAGGTCAAGGAGAGAATGTGGCAGTACATATACAGTATTTCATTTATTTTACCCCACACCTAGTACTTAATGTCGCATTATAATGTTGCATTGCTGGCGCAGTAATGAAACGCAGACGTTATTACCTACTTTATCATAAAATGTCTCAAGTATTTGATGTTACTTAAGGGTTGAAATGAGTAGGTAATTTATGTAGTTTAAGGGTAGGATATGGTTTCGGTGAATAAATAGTAATAAAAATTAAATTGATGTTTTAGCTATTTCATGTTGTTTTCTGGAACGAAATAGTTTCTGTAAATAAATGAGGATGTGGATAAAAAATAAATTAAACCTCTATGTTATCCTGGCTTAGAGGTCTTCTATACTAACTAAGATATTATTTATTGTGTAGGTCAGTTATGGTGGGTATGAATAATAAATTATTGTAGTTGTTCAGAAGCAGTGGCCATCAGGCTTGTATGTAGAAAAAATACCTTTTACATTGACAACTAAATCAATATGAAAGGTAAAAATGGTGCAGGTAAAAATTGCACAGCTTTTACTATGGGAAAAGGCTTCAGGACTACATGACATTGATTTTGTATGAATTTACCCGTGATTACATACTTAAAAGGGGCCATGTACCTTGACATTGCTTTTACTTTTCATCTCAAGATTTCTGGGATGTTGAAGATATTTATGTATTTATTCTAAAGAGCACAATGACAAAATTCACAATACTACGTATACAGCTACAGCCTAGTAAGATACGGTAATACGTACAAGAAATTATTGAATCACATAGGTAGTATTTGTACATTCGGAATTTGGTACATGACTATGAGTAATTCCCAAATACAAAGAATGTTTGTTGTTATTAAGACATTTGAATCAGTTTGATTTAGATATGCTTCTTGATAGACATTTAGTCTTGTCAGTTAACCGCTCGCTTGTTATCGGAAAGCTTGTGTTTTGAGAAGCGAGATGCAGTTAGACGAGGCCACCTTGGTTTGGTCAAGCAGAGAGATGGTGTTCATGACCTGCAGCGAGGATGTATGGATGTGTGGATATTCAGTAATAACCCATTGTCCAAGCTGCCACTTATCATGGTTGGGAAATCATCGCTGCACAAACTTACGCGTCGAACCATTGTCCACTCAGGTCACTCGTTCTGAATACCCACAAACTGCTTTTAACCCTTACCACACTGACAACTGTATATCAAATCACTATGACAATACTGTTCTGTGACGACAGAGTGCTAAGGTTTAACACCCCACCCCACCCCCCTTAGTATGCTGGATATAGGGTGTCACAGAACCAGCCGGTGTCTCACAATGCTAGTGCAGTACAACTTAAACACACAGGCACCAACTCCGTCAGATTGCTCCTGAATATCGTAAATGGCTGTAAACAAAACATGCCATTTTTTATTTTTGATTTATAGTGCAACTTGAACAAACAGCATAGTGAAAAATCACCAAGTCTCGGCATATAGTTGATCTCCACTAATAGGCCATTTACACTGCGATATTTCTTGCGCTAATTTCTGCCTGCAATTTATTGCGCTAAGCGTTTACACCAAGACGCTTCAGTTTATCGAGAAGGATGATGCCGATTGTCACGTGATCGTCATGTGATCAAGAAAAGATGGCGGATACGACTTCAGATTCCAGTGATTATGAGTGACACCGAATTAACCGCTGATGTCATCACAACCGTCATAGCTAATGACAATTTTACACCGGGAAAGAAAAGAAAAGGCATCCTATAAAATACATCCGCCATTTTGTGGTAGTATTGTGACTGTACAGACAATTATGATCACTTGTTGATTGAATACTCGTATACCATTGGCTAAACGTGCCCAAGAAATTGCTCTGAACAGAGCACCGCTCTAATGCGCTATTTCTTGTAACTATTGATGATTTCTTGCAAATATTGACTAGCGCAAGATATTGCAGCAAGAAATATCGCAGTGTAAATGCCCTATAGGTCTGGGATAGTTGATGACACTGTGATGATGAGATAGCGGAGATGTAAGCATTATACAGACCATCCAAACAGCATCTGAAATACATGTGACATTTACGCATTAGGTAGTGTGAAATAGAGGGTGGGGGTTAACTTTTTCGTTGAATAGAAGTACATCTCTGACTTACTTCTTCCTATCCCTATTGAATTCATAAACCCAGCCCTACATAGAACTATTTTATTAAGAGTGAAAGTTTAAATCATTATTGCATATATACACTGACCACATCTTAAAATTTTATATTACGATTCTGGTAGGTGTATGACCTACATACATATTTATAAGCACCTAAAATATTCATATCCATTTTATGTCAATTAACTGATAGAAACCTCATCCGTGAACTCGGCATGCAATATTGATTATGTTTTATCTATGTGTGCCTTTCATTGCGTTACACAGTTTTCAGACTATACGCATTGCCTGCGATTAAATTATCTGATCGTCATTATTTATTCATCATCCAGGTCTATTATTGCATTCCACAATGTGGATGCTTCAACCCTTATTAACAATAGTAGCTAGGTCGGGCATTGGCAATCGTGACCTAATTTCCTGGTCATGTCAGGTTCAAGGCTACAGGTAAACAAATTGAAAATAATTACATTTCTAAAAACAAAAGAATCTAAATTGGGGGAGTAGGATTGGAAAATTTGAAATGTTAAAATATGAACTTATATTTCAAATAACTACCGAGCATGTGGACCTGCTAAAACATTTCTACATTTCGAAACATCTATTATCTAGATATTAATGATAGTAGCCAATGTGGTTCTTTGAATAACTATATAGAAATGCAGGGAAAAAACCTATACCCATCACAGGTATGGATTTCCTTTTATCCATTTCTCTCCATCTATTATCTACTTCAAATCTTCTAACTGAAATTCTTCGCAACCTGGAATTATCCATTATTTCAGTGTAGTGCTTATACTTATTACATTTCATTATTTTGGTGCATTTTTCTTAGAAGGTTGCATTCCAATTCGAGGCGAGATATGCTTGGAATGAAATCCTTGCCATCAGTGAGCCTTATACCCACGACCCCCCTATTACTAGTAAAGTGCTCTACCTACTGAAGCAAAGTTATTTTCTGTGCATTATTCTGTTATTTATGGAATCACAATGGTTACCTCCTTCCTTTACCCCCCCCCCCAGTAATATTACCCTTTTAATTCTAATTTTAGTTGCCTGGTAAATAGTATTATGTAAATTAATTATTACATTATTTATTGATTTAAGGACTAAAAAAATGTGGGGTGATAGCATGGTTAGAAAATGTAGTATATGATGAATTACATATTAATGGATTAAGTTATATATAACCTGATCTATAAGTAGTGGTCTATAAATTGTTATGTGGGATTATTCACCTCAAAGTTTATTTTGGATATAACCGATAAATTATTGTACATTATTGTAAGAAGTGACGCATCATAAATTATCCAATCGTTGAAGAGTGTAATTGTGGACTAATAAAAATATCAGTTGGTAGAGTACCAGACCGGTTATCTGGGGGTCATGGGTTCAAGTCCCATCAGGGTTATAGGTTTTTTCCTGTGTATTTATAGTTATTTATAGAACCACATTGGCTATCCTAATTATCATCACATAATAAAAATATGTTTCGAGTAACAACTTATTACACTTAACGTTCTACCTATAGAGTTTACTGTAACCACACTGCAAGGGCTACCCATAAATCCATGGGTAGATCGAGTTTAAGGCGCTTTTTGTTTGAAAATCACCGCGGGTAGTAGAGTAGCTAGAGGAGGGAAGGTTATTCAGGTAATGAAGGTTATTTAGTGGATATATTTATGAAAGCAAAACAAATAATTAATATATCAATAGCATGTACAATCTTATCAACACTGATACTTTTTAATGGCAACTTGGCAATCGAGGTATGTATGCTTTAATAATTTTGCTCAAACTGTTTATAATAAAGGACTGGAGAAACACACAGATATAACATCTAAGTAAGAAAGTCTGTATGTCTATTATATAGTATGTTTAATATATCATATATATATTAGATATTATTTACTTTTGCCACATGCTGCGAATGTCGCAAAATTTATGACACGTGTGTAGCATGTAATTACTGCCCTTTGTATACTCTGATGACTCTCTGTCAACAACGATAATCGATTGCGCGAATAATTCTCAATCGTGAGATGCTGTTCACACCTTAATCACGTACGCGACATCTACTCGCGGCATCCAACATGAATGGATTCCACGAGAAATCACAGCAAGGTAATTAATTATCCCTTCGGTGTTCCTACGTCAAGATGACACGTAGTATCTTCGTAGTATAACATCAAAATTAATTAATCCAAGAAAAATTTGACATACAAGTTGAAACATTAGCTATGAAAGTCGGACATTTAAACAGAAATTTCTTATGGCAATGCTTGATTGTAGTTGTGTCACGATAACAAATTTATATTTTCCTTCTATATAGAAACGTTATGCTCTATGCTCAAAATTCACATCAACTAATTTATGGTCATATACCACAGGTATTCGTCATTAAATAAATTATCAAATAAGAAAATAAAAGCAACAATAAACATTAACAGCATTCTTAATTGGATCAATCACTTCAGGTTAATTCTGTAGAAATCCGGTTCGAATATATCGAAGATTTGGTCTCTCGCCAATATTCACAGTCATGTGGATCAATCGACCCCCGTTTTGATGGCATTCATAGTGACAGTAGAATTTTATTGAACCGTATGTTGTATAGCATTCCCATCTATGCTTACGACACGATAAATTTTTTCTAGTTATCGACCTGTAAGAGAGTCAGTTCCAGTAATGGTTTTTGGTTGTCGGATATCAGCGACGGGAAGAGATGTATTGATCCATAATGGAATTCGCTTTGAAGTTTTTGAATTTTCCATACGATGCCAAATGGCTATATCTTTTTTGGATAAAATAAAGCCCATTATCTTTATTGTTCCGACGCTCATACGTTGCTTTATTTAAAGAAGTTTTAGTCATCTACAGGAATCTTGTCATTTTAGATTACGTTATAAGGACTCTAATTGATCCTTATAATCAATTTAAAATGGAAAAGTTTAATGAAAAAGTTTAAAAGTTACTATCAGTGGACTCTTTTGTACCTTTACCAGTTACTCACTGATAGAGCAGAAGGTGATATATATATAGAACAGTGGATAAATTTGACTCGATGCAAAAATTCTGGGAGTATTCAATGTAAATTCTTGCCTTTGTCTTCATTTTTTTCAGAAATCAGTTGTGAAGTAAAAATATATTTACATTCAATGCAATATTTGTGCACAATGTATTTTTTTACCATTTCTGCATAGATAATTTGAAATAAAATTTGAAATAAAATAAAAGCAGAAAAGCAGAATCCAAGCAGAAAGTAGACAAAAATGTAAGTTTCTTGTGTAAATTTGAGAGAGAAAAGTGTTTCGGCCCTTACTGATAACTTCTACATTGCTACCCAAATTTTATCACTGAACTGAGCGAACCATGCCATATAAAATTTAAAGATTTGACTCTTTGTCGATATAAAATTATTAAGAACGATATTTCCACAACACAATTGGGGTGCCAAAGAGTTAGTTGGTACATTGGATCAAAAGGTAAAAGGATTCCAACTTAGTCATTGTTGACAGGACAGAACTGTCGGCCACCAACACAGTTTGGATACAGGATAACTACGGTAGTTGGCAGGTTGGATCAGAAGGTAGAGGGATTTCAACTGAATCATTGTTGACAAGACAGAAGAGTCGCCACCAACACAATTTGAGTGCAGGATGACTAGTTGGCAGCTTGGATCAGAAGGTAGAGGGATTTCAACTGAATCGTTGTTGACAGGACAGAAGAGTCGCCACCAACACAATTTGGGTGCAGGATAACTAGTTGGCAGCTTGGATCAGAAGGTAGAGGGATTTCAACTGAATCATTGTTGACAGGACAGAAGTGTCACCACCAACACAATTTGGATGCAGGATAACTAGTTGGCAGCTTGGATCAGAAGGTAGAGGGATTTCAACTGAATTATTGTTGACAGGACAGAAGTGTCACCACCAACACAATTTGGGTGCAGGATAACTAGTTGGCTGGTTGGATCAGAAGGTAGAGAGATTTCAACTGAATCATTGTTGACAGGACGATAGTGCAACGCGTTACATTTATATCATGCACTATAAAACCATCTAGGAGCAAGCTGCCTAGATGGTTTCATAGTGCATGATATAAATGTAACGCGTTGCTTCTCGACAGTAGGAATTGTGAATAGCTATTTTGGTTTAAGAAGTCATAAAGATATACAGCGTAAGACTTTACAGGCTAACTAATTCTATTGATTACAATATTTCGCAACGAGATAGATTAATTTAATTGCTCAGGCAACATAACACAGTGTAACATTCATTAATGGATGAATCTATCATCCCAAAATAACGAGATTTTTTTTTGTTAATTTAAAAGAAATATTTTTATCGTGCGTCATTACTACTGATGCTTATTTACAGCATAATTGATAGAGCTCATTCTTTACGGCCATCAGCTACTGTCTAGTCATGCGTTTATATCTATTTCAGCATTCAGGAATAGACTTATCCATATGATTAATGATCTTATGTGCTCTGATCATTTTTCTAATTGCAAAGTGGAATATTCTACAAATGATTAGCTTCATTAATTTTACTGTATATCGATGATTGGAATAATTGGTTGCAGAGAACTAATATATTTAATAAGTTGTTGGCTGGACAATATAGGTATGGTGGTCGATGTCAGGGTTAGTGTTTCAACCAGGTGGTTCACTTCTTTTCCCCACGGAGGCAGTCACCCATCTCATTCCATTCTTAATTAAGGTAAAAGGTAAAGGCGAGGTTTTGGTGCTACTTTATAATCAAATGCCAGTCGCACATACAACATTGCCCTGTTACATCCCGAAGATATTTTTATAATAAACCATTCCATGACAAATCTTTCTCAATATTCAAGCACGAAAATCTTGCTCATTTCCTAT
>WURV02151263.1:0-17316 GCA_011762755.2 Epimenia babai | reverse complement strand
TTAGGCTATTGTTTCATGTAAAGTGTGTTTGACAGCTCTGCTAATAAGTACACTTTAAACAAATAAATTTCATTTCGTTTCAGATGTAAATAGTACTTATATTCTAGTGTTCGTGTTGGAGCTTGGCAGCCGGATCTATATAAGGATAGATAATTTTTATGTGTACTACAGGAAACGATGCCATTACATTACCAGAAGCAGCCTGTATAGCTGTTAACGAGAATCAACGAGAATAACGAGAATGTCCAGTTAACTGGAATCAGCCTGCATTGATCAATTGAAACGTTATCATTGAAAGATAATGGTAGAAAAGGTAAAGTATTACATTTAGAGATCGCAAGTATCAGTTCAGCCTCTCAGATGCGGTTTAGGTACGAGTGTTTATGGCAGCTATACTCAGCGCACATACAATACCTTCGACACTTGCATATCGCCCCATATCTAGGATAGTATCAAGGGTTTACCCATTTTATAGATGGGTTTACTCCAGCAATTTGGGATGAATGACTTGCTGAGGATCGACCGGCGGGCAACCGAACCAGTGACCTTTCGGTTCCCAGTCCGGTGCTCCTACCACACGACAAACTAACTGCTTCCCCAAAAGATGGTGGCTTCTAAGTTTCCAACCCTTTAAATGTATGTACAAATGTACAAATGACGAACTGGATGAACCGATGGTATCCTCGCACTGATTCAACATCTTTCATAAAGGCTGTAGTTCTAATGGGACATAACTCTCTCCACAAATTCAGATGTAGCACTGAGATTACTTGAGAAATCATGACGGTTCATTGGATGATACTCCTGCTGGCCGTATCATTCCTAGGGTCGTACTTGACTGTGACTAACTGCACACCAGTTCTCTACTATAAGCGACCGTGAAAGTACTGTCGACGTTGAGGCAAAAATTCTTGAGGCAACTGATTTAAAACTATAAAAACGCGACTCGTGCCCCTAGACAAACACGCCTTGTAACCCACTGAGTGATATTGAAGCGCTGGGCACGCATTTCATGCGGTATACACGAGTGTTTGATATTGAATAAACAATACAAGTAACATGCAACTAAGTGTGAGCAAGAGAAGTGATGAAGAGAAGTGATGAAGAGAATTTACTCGAGTGATGACTACATCGCTGTAGAGCAACAAAGTATCGATACGTCAAACTCCTGGGGTAGGGGTTTTACTGTATGATTGAGCACGCGACAAAGCCAGTACTATAAACAGATACTTCTATCCGATAGGTCGTGTACCGTATATTTGTACGATATTCCCGTGCTGTATATATGTACCGTATACTGTAACTCCTCTCAACCACTGTAGCAATCACCCAAATTGCCTATTCAAGCCTGAAATATAAACTTGAAACATACCCATTTGTCTCGGCTTTCATACAGATCACTTGAAGTCCAAGAGTCCAAGCATTTGAATTTAGTTTGTTATCCATATTTACTGTACGTGCTATCAATGTCACATCATACATACAAAGTGCGAGTGGACGGTTAACTCTGGGCATACTATAATTAATCTATCAATATGTGTGCTTATTACTGCATGTTTCGAAACATGTCTTTGGCGAGTGACCGATGAATGCTCACCGCGGTCTACACTCGGATCACCAAAGTCCATCAGCCACACGAGCCGCCCAATCGGATTGTTCGACTTAACCGTTTGGGTGATTAAACATAAAATTTAGTGCATCAATAATTCTCGAGATGTGTAGACTCTAGAATGTCAATGCAATTACGTCTCTACAAGATGAGGTGAGTTTCGATCGTTAATTCCCCATGACATTACTTGTCTGAGTGGGGTAACCCATGACTCGACCGTATTCATCCAGTACTACTGCGGACTAGGGTAGTATAATGATAAATATATCTCTACCCGAAACAGATCACTCGATGTACCGAGTTGGTAGATGAATGTGTTAACAAACACAAGAGAATGACTGAGAACATTTCATTTGATCCCAAACACAGATTCAGGATTTCACACAGGACATAATGCTAGCTACGATTGAAAATTCTTAAAAAATTTCGGAAATTCTATAATTGATTAATTAAAACAATACACATTTAAAGTAGCAAACTGGTGAACGTTCGCGCATTGTATCAATCATCAATGAGGCCACATGCAAGTATGTTGGAGAATCATTTGGAAAGGGTGAAGAAAAAATGATCTTATTTCTGCATAGTCACAAAAGTGGCAGTAAAAAAGTGGCGATGTCAGGTGCTTGTAAAGACATACTGGATGTGTAATAGTGGAAGGAACAGAGGAGAGGGTAAAGGAACAGAGGAGAGGGTAAGAGAACAATATATCGGTACCTTTCTTGGGGAGGGATTGCGTACAGGGGTACGTGCTATAGACACCGTCTGCAACAACAATGAATCACAACAACGAATAACAACATCTATGTGACGATTGTGTGACTAGTGTGATGAGTGTAACTCTAGTGCGTTTTGAGTGGAACGAGTGTGACTAGTGTGACACGTGTGACTAGTGACACGTGTGATATGGGGACATGGAGACATGTGTGACTAATGTGACATGTGTGACTAATGTAACATGTGTCACTAATGTAACATGTGTCACTAATGTAACATGTGTCACTAATGTAACATGTGTGACTAATGTGACATGTGTGACTAATGTAACATGTGCGACTAGTGTGACATGTGACTAATGTGACATGTGTGACTAATGTGACACGTGTGACTAATGTGACATGTCTGACTAAGTGTGAGATGTGTGGCATTAACACGAAGTTGACACTAAAAAATGACTATTTCTAGCTTATAGTCATTCTAAATGAGATATGGTCAAGAAGTACATGATGGTAGCGGTGGTAGCGGTGATAGAGACAACACACACAACACACAATGCATATCCAAGTACATCATATAAAAACCTAACAACTTCTTAAGGATCCCCCATATATAGATCTATCTACATCAAAATATCTCTTAATTAATAATTTTTTTCATGTAGGTATGGTACTAACTCTTTCATCAGTATGTGTATCGATTCAGACCTAAATTAACAAATTTTCCAAATAAAGTCGACATGTGGTTTTTCCACAAAATGCCAGAAAAATAACCTTACAAAAGTTCCAGAAAAGAAAGAAACGTTGTGTTTGTCTTTCACAAAACATTGATTGGTAACCTGTATGACCTCGTCTGCTGTCAATTACCGCTTGACATCGTTCACGCATGCTTTCGATTAGGTGACGCAGATCTGTTGTGGGATATTGGTCCATGAGTCCAATAGGGCATGCCTGAGCTGTTGCAGCGTGCCAGGTTGATCATTGCGGTCAGAGATGGCAACCTGCAGCATGTCCCATGCATGCTCAATGGAATTAAGATGAGGTGAGCGAGCTGGCCAGTCTATTCTGTTGATTCCTTCTCATTGACGATGATGACACAATGAGGACGGGCATTATCATCCATCAGAACAAAGTCTGGACCAAAATCAGCCAATGGCCTCACAAACACGTCTAGGATTTCACTGCGGTATCTGACACCAGTTAGCGTGCCGTTTTCAATGGCATGGAGGTGTGTACGACGCGTGATAGTGATGTCATCCCACGACGGACGCCATATTGGTCATGTTCAACAACTGTAGCATCGGAATATCACTCATTCAGCCTTCTCCACATCCGAACACGAACATCAGTGGAGTCTAGACAGAACCTGGACTCATCAATGAAGAGTACGGTACTCCACTGGGCTTGGGTCCAGGTGTCATGTTCTCTACACCAGTCATATCGATGTTGTCTGTGCTGTGGAGTGAGTGCGATGCGTATAGCTGGTCAGCGAGTGCTCAATCCTGATTCATGGAGCCTATTCCTGATGGTTCGGGTGGATACACAAACTCCTGATGCATCTCTCAGGTTTCTCTGCAAGGTTGTAGCTGTGGACATGCGGTGTCTAACAGCGAAGAGGGTGATGCAGCAGTCCTGTGCACGGGTTGTAACTCTGTGGCATCCTGTACCATGTCGTCTGTTGGTTGTACCAAAAGCCTGATAGCGATTCCAAGTATGGGAAATGAAATTTTGTAACACACCCAACTCCTGAGCCACATGTCGCTGGGACACGCCAGCCTCGATCATGCCTATGCCAATATTCAGATTTTCTGACGTCAAATTGCGCCGATTTTTTCTTAGAGGGATTCCGAGAGATATAGGTACACCTAACAACCACTAAAACACTACTTGTAATGTAAGAAATTCAGTGTGAACAGCCAAAATCAAATTTACAAACTGAGCTAATGTGCAATAAAATGTTGTTACTCGTGTATGGTCTTGGCTTACTATAGTCTTGAGTGGTCAACATGTGAAACATGTACTCTTCACTCGTCAACAAAGCCCAAGAACTCCAGAAAATTTGTATTCATAATGTATTATAGATATATTTTAGTGTATTATCTGGGTGATCCTTAAGAAGTTTTGAGTAGTATATAACAGTATCCAACATTAGAGTATCCTATGACTATTTGTATTATAAGACTGTGGAATTAGCTTCAAAAGTTAACTAATATTGCACATTGAAAAGTATACTTGTTATATGAAAGCTGAGTTAATCTAATCTTTTATGGGAAAAAGTATTAGCTCAAATTCACTTAGTATTTGAAGTATTAATTTCCAAAATTTCATTATCGATACACTAAAAATCTTTTTCAGACTGCTACACGTCCCACGAGATAAACCCAGCTAATAGTTGCCTCGTCTGTATAAAAGCCACGTAAGTGAAACTGAAACATCGCCGCGTACGTGACTACAACAAGATGAAGTGAGCGCCGCCGCCCGTAATACCTTCGAAGGGGTTGTCTCGCGATTCGCCGTTTGATCGCCTGCAACGTCGCGCTGTTTCGGCGTGGCCAGTCGGTCGAACGTCGCTCGTCTAACAGAGCGTGGCGGGGTGACAGAAGTGTCACCCGCGTCTTTGGCCGGTACATTAGCTGTAATGAACTCGCATATATACACGATACACGATGAAACGGGTAGACACATATACCATATACTGTGTATACGGCCAGATTCCTAAAGACTATTACGTGTTTATATCATGCTGTATATTATTTGATTCCGAGTGTTAGGAATAAGGCTTCACAACTTATCTAACACAGATTACTCGATTCCGAGTAGTGATTCAACATATTTATATAACACGCTCATATATCTAAGCTCATATCATTCTGTAGGTCACTCGATTTCGGGTATAGGTCCTACATATTTATTTATTGATTTACACTAAAGACACGTTGGTGTCTCGCATTCAGCTAGCAACTTTAATGTACCGAACCATTGCTTCGGGGTGAGTCATGAGCACCATTAGCCACGTTAACTGTTATAAAGAACGTGAAGCGATTATAGCCGCAGGAAGTACGTAAAAATAGTGAGTATTGAGTGGCGTTCCTTCACCACAGATTTCAGAACACCAGAAGGTTAATCGGTGACATTTTCTGACGATACGCAGCTACCCAATAATCAAACAATCACGCCTAACGGCTGCGTCATGGGTGTGACCATAGATCGAGGGTGACGGGGGGTCGGCTGCGCCATGCACTAAATGAAAGCATCACGTAAGAGACGATAAGCGACGCGGACGCACCTTTGCCCGTCCGATCGGTACTTTTACTGCGTGGACTCGCCACGACCGACAGGGCATTAGACGTGCCCGTCACGATCATGCTAACGGGGCGTGGTTTCCTCGGCGACGGGCGGGCGGAGTTATCCGCCCCTTTAGTGGACGAAAGAGTCATCATGCTTCGTGGTCGGTGGGGCTGAGACGCTAGAAAAGATCGACCACGTTTTTCAGGAATCGAGTCTAGGGCTGTCGAGGCGGCAAACAAAAACATCAAAAAAAGTAACACGATGTCGAACAAGCCGGGGAGCGGGATAAGGGTGGGGTTGGGGGTGGGTAATGGAGTTTATGATGACTTCATGAACATCGCCTTTTCCAGCAGCCCAAGACGCAGATGATGCGATACATGCTCGAGTAAGATACTTCGGTCGTCGGAAATTTACTTGAATAGTTGTATGAAATCTAAAATACTACGCGAAGATAGCTATTCGAATGCGTTTGAAGATTGGTAAGATGGTAAGTTTAACCCCCGAAGCATGGATATTTTCAGAATTTTTATCTAGCAGTACTACGGTTGTGTTTAGTTTGGAGAGGGTTAAAACTATAAAATGTAGATTCATATAAAACAAACATTACACATTTATTAAATTAAATAACAATCACTCACGCTGCATGTAAATATTTTCGAATTTGATTTGAAGGTACCACATTTCTAACGCGTTCAGCATTTTATGAATAACGCCTCGAGCATGTATCGCAGCGGTATCAAGCCAAGACAAGCGTGCTTATGCATATCGAGAAGCAAGCCGCACGGTGCTCGAAGGTGCAAAGGTGCAAAGTGCAGCAATAAAAAATTCGAGGAGCATGCAATAATAACATAGTAGAATACGTTTCGAACTACACTGTTAATTATATAGTAGAATATATTATTATAACTACGGTATACTAAAAGAAAATTAATTACTTAAGAATTCTTAGAAAAAATTTGAGTACATGACCTAGCTAGGGAATATAAATATAATTATATGAAATAACCAGGCCATTTCTTACGATGAATGTTGACATTGAACAATTCAGACCATATTTATTATGGAACATGGACAGAGCCAGACAAATTTACATATGAACCAATTCAGAATCCAAACATATTTATGGTATAACAAGTTCATATTTTGAATTGTATTCCTTGTATTTCTAGTTAATCATAGTAACCGAAAATTTGTAATGTATCTTTGATAGCCATGTGTTAAAAGGGCACTATAAATCAATAAAATTTCATTCCATTTTATTTAGAACATAACGGCAACATCAAGACCCCTTCTACTCTGGGACAACTCACAGGATGTGATCTCTCAGGGATGAGTATATGACCGATGGTAACGCATTATATGTATAAAATTAACCGATGGACCAGTTCACAAAAAGTCTTCACACACAATACCGCATAACATTGAACATATATCCGTATTAATAACCTCGTCCTCGTGCTACTGTGTCTAACTAAATTTTACTGCACAAACGCATGGAAAATATGTTGTTTTATCTCTTACTGTCATATGAATAATAACTATTTTAACAATTGTAACAATTTTCTAACAATTTTGCTCATTTTAAATCATGATTTTTATGGTTTTCCGGTATTTTTATCATTGTAAACCACCTGAGACGATCATTGCCGATGGTTCAGGTGGTATATAAATTCTATCATTATTATTATTATTATTATCACTAATGTAGCAAACATCAAATGAACAAGTGTATGTATATACAGCGATATATATATAACACGAACAGGGCATCGTGAAACATTCATGAAGTCTATGAAACAACGCTGTCCTCCTGTATGTACTCCTGTATGAACTACAGAGTTGTATATAAAAGCGTGTGTGGATTGTGAATTGTAATGATGACATATCGAGCAGGTATGCTGCCGCATCGTGGCTTTGTTATGGTCCAATCGAAACATCGTGTCGTAGACGGTGGACAAACACGTTATGTCGGGTATCGTACACTGCCCCGAGACTACACCCGGATGACACCGCGGCGCACGCGTGTACGCGCGCGTGTGTGTGTGTGTGTGTGTTGCGTGTGTGTGTGTGTCTCCTGGCATTAGTACAAGTCTCGTAGTCACTGACTCGTCAATCTACCTAATGTAAACTTAATGGGAATAGCTCAAGTCTATTTTTACACGAAGAACAACTTCCATACGGACCTTAATAAACATGCATATATATGCATCTTAATACAATATACACATATCTTAATATAATATATCTACACACATGAATGGATAATGCCTTGTTAATAGTAATAATAAATCATTATAATTTATAATACATTCTACGTATGAGCTATAATCTCATTAATAGACCAAAAAATATTATTTAGACACATATGGTATAACATTATAGAATGCATATGAGTACATTTCGTTCGTCCCTTACTGAAGCTTGACTTCTTGTATGCTGTATTTTAACGAATAAAACGGTGATTTGTGTGACCTATTTATATCGAGAAACGGACGCTCATCATAAAAAGATGACAGAGTTACTGTTACTGTTACCATTGCTATTACATCAGCCGTATAAAGACCGTATAGACACTACCATTCCACCTTACCTCGTGGCAGGGTGCAATTAATACCAGGTGCAATATCCCCGCATCCACCCCATGCGACCATCACATACTACCATGACCACTACCATCCCTGACAGTTCTACAATAGTAACTGCAGGTAGCGCCTGTACGTATGATGACCAACAGAGCCTAACTTTACGGTAGCGGCGGTAACCTAGCGGAAACCGTGATTAACTTTGTGATAGTCGTGATAATGGTGACAGCGGTGATTACGTTGTGATAAATAAGTCCCATGTTCCTCACCGCGATCGAGGATATCTACTGAACCACCGAGCTTGATGCCATGCCACAGCTGTCTAACGATGGCTCCACCCCGCTGATTGAGAGCAGTAGCAACTCGTGGTACGGAGAACACCTCCCCAACCTACTCAGCAGATCATCCATGATCGAGGTTGCCACCTTCGACTAGATTCCTCAGAAACGACGGATGACAACTCAGACAGACAGGCCTCCTTAGACGGATGAAATGCCGGCTTGACTGGCTGCTTAGAAATCCGTTTACAGAGGATGAGGAGCATATGGGAAGAGGTGCCTGGAGTCCTCATGGATGCCACAGTTGTCTCTACCTTCAAGAATAAGGCAGCGGCAGTGACTCCTGCAAGTACCTGGGCAGCCATCGCTCGTCCATAGCTGGGAAGATCGTGGCTCGGATCATGCTCAACCCTTTCATTGCCGACATCTCATACGAAAACCTGCCTGAGGCCAGGTGTAGTTATCGCTCAAATCGCAGCATAATTACATAATATTCTTGCCGGGTGCAAGAGAAGTACAACGAGCAGATAATGAACCTCACTGTAGTGTTCATGGACCTGATAAAGACCTTCGACATTGTCAAAAAGGACGCATGACCAGGCATGTACTATTGTGCATCGGAGCCTTTCGGCATTACAAAATGTGACACCTAGGGAGCTGATGACTCCCAACCTCTTCAACCTATTCTTCACCTGCACTCTAAATACAAAAGTTAAGGATCTCAAGTATATAGGGAGTATATCTGATAACACTATGATAGCAGTGATAGCTGTGTGAGAGCTGTGATAGGTCTGTGATAGCTGTGACATACGGGAGTGACATCTCTGAAAGTGGTGACCATCTGCGATGGAACGATCTCCGATTGATCTGACATCGTTCTGAGATAACTTAGACTGTCGGAGGTCTATAGCATTACTTCAAGGAATAGTTAGCACAGTGCAAAGGTCATGCTGATTAACAGAAAAGGCGATTTTTTACATGCAAAAATACGGTATATTCTAAACAAGATTAAAAATTAGACTTACACAATATACTAATAATTCAAATACAGGACCTGTGTACGTAACAGTATAACAATAATGTCTTTGATGAAAATTAATATTTTTACCTTCGATATATAAAAAAATTTTATACACATAAAATAGCAGTTTTGTTACATTCTGTTAGTACCAAATCTGGCTAAAATAGCAACACTCCTATAAAATCAATGTGTGAGGTGAGTTAGATGAAAAACGAAAAACACTAATCTATCTACCATAAAGATCGCAAAAGACACAAACGCTTTACTGGATTAGTAAAAATGTTTTATGGTATAGTTGTATGTTTTACCTCACAGCGATTATTGTGATTAATACATTGAAATATATGAATATGCATGAATGTTTTGTGTGTGTATGTGCACTATATGAGAGATGCGATATCGGTATATCACGGAGGCAATAAACAAGAAAAGCGTGTCGCCGATTGTGGAACTAAAACATAACCTAGAGGGCTGGATACCGGATTGGGTAATCATGTGTATGTTTGTAGGATAAACTGGTGGTGTGGGCCATCATTAGCCCATGACACACGAACACAGACAGACCATTGTATCTGTGGTAGTTCAAAATTAAAAAGATGATGATAGAGAACCGGGAGGTAAGCACCATAGATGAGAAAAGAGAGATCATCCAAAACAAAGCAACCTCCCAAGTGATAAGGCCTTGAATAACCACATTGCAAAGGCTGCCAAGACAGACAAACGAGGTCTTAGATGCTTTTAGCCGGAAAAATGCCACGGATTATGTACTGCGTTGACCGGAGATTGAACCACGGTCCCCTGGATTAAACGACGATGATCTAACGAGACCGACCACGATAGCTACACCCACACTCAACATGTTAAACTGGAGATGGAAGAGTGAGTGAAGACAGAGAGAAAACAGAGTGAAGACAGAGAGAAGACAGAGAGAAGACAGAGAGAAGACAGAGAGAAGACAGAAAGAAGACAGAGAGAAGACAGAGAGAAGACATAGTGAAGACAGAGTGAATAAAGACAAAGTGAAGACAGAGTGAATAAAGACAAAGTGAAGACAGAGTGAATGAAGACAGAGTGAAGACAGAGTGAATGAAGACAAAGTGAAGACAGAGTGAATGAAGACAAAGTGAAGACAGAGTGAATGAAGACAAAGTGAAGACAGAGTGAATTAAGACAAAGTGAAGACAGAGTGAATTAAGACAAAGTGAAGACAGAGTGAAGAGAGAGTGAACGTGACTGGATTGAGCTAGGTAGCCCTGTAGTATAGTTGAACTGACATCATCTCTCTATGCATGTATATAGTCGAGTGCATGTATGAATGTATTTGATTACCTTTTTGTTACAGACATGAGGCTGTTGTGAATATGTGTGGACATTCATCTGTCTGGATTAGCCTACATCTGCATGAGATGCTGTCTGACATTTTATCATCTATTGTATTATTACATATATTCTTGTGTCTTGTGGCTGTGATGTGTATACTATGTATGATAATGTCTTATGAGGTATTGAGCGTTACCTAATGCAGTGTTTTTCTGATGTGTATTTGAACATGTATTGGGACATGTAGTGAGCTGTGTATTGGGACATGTATTGAGGTGTATATTGGGATATGTATTGAGGTGTGTATTGGGACATGTATTGAGCTGTGTATTGGGACATGTAGTGAGCGGTGTATTGGGACATGTATTGAGCTGTGTATTGGGACATGTAGTGAGCTGTATATTGGGACATGTATTGAGCTGTGTATTGGGACATGTAGTGAGCTGTGTATTGGGACATGTATTGAGGTGTGTATTGGGACATGTATTGAGCTGTGTATTGGGACATGTATTGAGCTGTGTATTGGGACATGTATTGAGCTGTGTATCGGGACATGTAGTGAGCTGTGTATTGGGACATGTATTAAGCTGTGTATTTGGACATGTAGTGAGCTATGTATTGGGACATGTATTGAGTCGTGTATTGGGACATGTAGTGAGCTGTGTATTTGGATTTGTATTGGGACATGCATTAAAACACTGCAACCTTCGGGGAAGCAGTTAGTCGAGTGGTAGAAACAGCAGACTCCTAACCGAAAGGTCGCGTGTTCGAAACTGCCCACCCTGTAGACTTTTCTGCGATGATCCTCAGCAAGTCATTCATCCCCGATTGCTGGAGTAAATCCATCTCTAAAATGGGTAGACGGTCAATACTATCCTGGGCGCGGTGATATGTGAGTTCGAAGGTATCGTATATGCGCTGAATCATTGTCAATATTTCATTGTAAATTGCATCTAAAAGCCTTTATTGGCTAATACTTGCGGTGTATAATGTTGTACTTGACCTTTTTGCCTTTAACTTGAATTGAGGTGTGTATAGTGAGCGATTATGAAGTGTATTGCGGAATATTGCGCTGTATATAATGAGCCATGTGACCTGTATTGCGAGGTGTATTGTGCCGAGTATGTAATATGTGTATTATGGTATGTACCGTGGTGTGTCAGGTTATATTGCGCTGTATTGCTGGTGTCACGTGGTGTCCGTGTATTCGCGTTAGTAGTCGGGAGGGGCCAGCATGCTTACCGCTGGGAATGTGCCGTAAACTAGTGGTGCAAGAAATCGGCTGACTATCGACGTGTGCGGCACGCGCGGCTGCCGTCGGTCTCTGGCACAAAACGCTCGTCGATGCGTACATACGAGATGTGCCAAACGTACCGACGCTTTTCTCGGCTGTTACAAGGCAAATTGCTGATCAGCACCGATCGGGCGAGTGGTCCTCGCGTTCTCATCGACAATGCATGGGTCATATTTACGGGTCATATTCATGGGTCATATTCATGGGTCATATTCATGGGTCATATTCATGGGTCATTTTATGGGTCATATTCATGGGTCGTTTTCATGGGTCGTATTCATGGGTCGTATTCATTGGTCATATTCATGAATATTCATGGGTCATATTCATGGGTCATATTCATGGGTCATATTCATGGGTCATATTCATGGGTCATATTCATGTGTCATATTCATGGGTCGCATTCATGGGTCATATTCATGGGTCATATTCATGGGTCATTTTCATGGGTCACATTCATGGGTCACTTTCATGGGTAATTTTCATGGGTAATATTCATGGGTCATTTTCATGGGTCATATTCATGGGTCATTTTCATGGGTCATTTTCATGGGTCATATTCATGGGTCATATTCATGGGTCATATTCATAGGTCATTTCGCGGGTCATATTCATGGGTCATTTCGTGGGTCATATTCATGGGTCATTTCGTGGGTCAGATCCATGGGTCATATTCATGGGTCATTTTCATGGGTCATATTCATGGGTCATATTCATGGGTCATATCCAGGCGATTGTCTCGATGGGAACTACGCGGGGAAAACTCGCGCGAATGTCACGCGTGAGCGATTATCATCGTACCGGACGATAAAATATTCGCCGACGATTCGAGGAAATCGGCACTGAGGTCGTAACAAACGGCATTTTAATGAAGCATGCCAATTCAATGTCGCAAAAGATATCAGAAGATATGAAGTTGATAGGAAAAAAACGAGCGATACGGTGATTAAATTTGTTACGTCAATATCAATCGTCGATTGAGTCTTGTGCAACTTGTTGACGATATGAAAATACACTGTTCCAATAGGCCCTGAGATATTAAATATATTGTTACAAGACATTCGGCAAGCTTGCAAAAACATTTGCAAAGACTGCACAATAGTTAAAGTCAGCAACCGCTGATGTTTCCAGGTCACAAAAATACTAGACATGTAGACATATGGACATTGTTGATTTAGTGATATATACAAATGGGAACAAAAGACTGTACTGAATTCTGTCATTTAATCAAAATTTGACGTTGACGGTAGACGCAAAAATTGCCATATGATAATGAGAGCAGATAAGGAAGACTGCGCTTCCAATGCAACGCTGTGGATTAAGGTGACGGAGAAAGGTAATGTGAAATGCTTTAATTATGTCACATCTGTTACTGAATGAGGGGAGCTAAATCAATAGATGAAGCGCGATGTGGGGATAGAGATCGAAATCATTTGGCCTCCACCGGGCGCTTCGTGGTGAAAAACTAGTCGCTTCTACACCGTACAATACGTCCAGCGCTAAAATTAAGTGGTGATACAAGATCACTCCATTCTCGATAGAGTTGACGTAACAAATTTAATGCGATGGCCATGTATATATAACTGGTAGGAAATGCCGCTCGCTGAACAAAAACTACCAAAGTGTAGACATTAGATATTACTGGACGATGCACGAAATCGTCAATGCTGAATGCACAAGGTACAAGTCGACGAAAAATTAGTAGTATTGGGTGACTATTTACACTAGTAGGAGCGATCAACATCGTATTTATACTAGCGCCTAGGGGTAACTAGTGACTTACCCCACGCGGAGATGGACATTATTGTGGATATTTACACATTCGGTTACACCGTGCCCTACACATTCAAGGTCAAGGGCAAACACAAGGTATACTATGCGTTAATGGTAATAGTAGATGAAATGTCACGAAGATCTGAATCACGCAGCCGATGTGTGAGAAATAAAACAGGATTTACTCGTGAAAACTGTCGAGGAGTTAGAAATATTGTTCGTTCTTCGCAAAAATGTGGGAAAACTGAATCAAAGAGATGTTTATCAAACAGCATCACGATTTGAAGGATAAACCGAGGGTAGATGATGTAGGGTCGGAGACCATTGTGTAAATATACACAATAATGTGCTGGTGTGATGGACGGTCTATGACGGGCCGTCTGCTGCAGCAGTACTTTGTTATCTAACCATAAGGTACTTGCCTGGACTTCCCGTTAACGTACTGTCGAATCGAGCTAATAGTGAAATAAGAATGACGTCGTCGTTATATTAATAAACACAGTCTAAGAAGCCACAACAAAAATGTCGAGGGTGGAACTGGGAAAAGTTGCAACGGGCGGAAAGAAACAAAAAAAGGTGCCACGAATTGTAACGCAAGTTTACACGACACAGAAATAGCAGCGCACTACGTGGATCGATTTAGCGGTTGCTGACAACATTTAGTGATTTATGGGGCAGCCAGAAACCGATGAATGTACTGGTACAGTGGTATAGCGATGAGGTCATGAGGTCGGGGTGGTACAAATGATGAGAGAACGGTTTCGAGTTAACGATGAGATGACAGCGAGAGTTGTGAGTTGAATCATACGTTACGACCGACAAGGTAACAGCAAGATGCTAAGAATGATGTTATCTCTTGGATGCACCGTCTACGTACGCTAATGGAGTTCTAGGAACTGTCGACATGAATGATTATTCGACCTAGAGCGAACCCCCCCTCCCCGGTCGTGGAGAATGCGTTCCGTCTGTGGCGGAAGTCAATTAGATCTCGTTATTAGACATGAACTAACAATAGCTGATATCGAAACAAAAATCACCGAGACCATACAGCATGTCGTTCAAACGCTCTGTTAGGTTCAGTTCAAGGCGCACAAATTTGTAATACATTGGTGGTCGTAAATTCGATTCTTTCACGCGGCATTTGTCGACAGTTCCTATTTCATGATAGAATTACGCGGACTGTCACTTCCGATCATGCATGGGCTGGCTTCGATGATAAAAGCCACAAATGTCGACTTTTTTCGTGTTAGAGAGGAGATATTACTAAAGAGTTCACTGCGGACATTTTAGGATCCGTTAAGGTCCGACTATATGTATCCAGTCGCTTGATTCCATGAATAATGATGAGCGACTTTTACCGCGCACGGCCGCGGTTTTAACCACAAATGTCGGATGTTTAAACCGTAGAGAACTAATAGAATAATCTAGATCCATATCGGAAGAATCTAGAAGCGCGGAACGTGATGTAATGGAGCGGTTGGTGATGAGACGGACTAGGTACTTACCTTGCTGAGGCGTTGTATTAATACAGCAATGGCGTCGTACGCCGCTGCTGGCAGACAACGCCCGCCGCGCCGGGCGGAGCGTGTCGCTCTCCGGCGACCTACGACCTAAGCGACCTTGAGACTGCGACCTCGGATTGCGCTCGATGGCGATCCATAAGTTGCGCGGCGTGCTACTACCAAAACCGAACGGCGTAATCGCACCTTTGCTGCGTCCCGTCATCTTCCACTGTTCGTATCTGGCGAGACGCTCGCTGTTTCTGTGTAGAATGGCCTCGCGTTTCATCTGCCGCAGGTAACAGAAACCATTAATCGTAAACGCCGTACAATCAGAATCATGTCATCATGCTTCGACTACGAGAGGCTAATAAGACAGGGATATAACAAGATTGACGGGTCACACGTTAATTAATACAATTAAATTTATATAAGCCGAATATTAGCCAGTATAGCCAACAGAATATGGTTATTTACAAGTGATAAATTCACAGTCAAACCTGCCCGAACGGCCACCTGTTTCAGCGGGCACCTGTCGTAACGGTCACCTCAAATTACACTAGTCAAAATGTCACACCTGGATTAAGCGGCCACCTGTCTTAACGGCCACCTGTCTTAACGGTCACTTTTTCGTGATTCCCGTAAGTGGCCGCTTAATAGAGGTTTGACTGTATCTTGAGCGGAATCACTGTTGTACACCTATATACCACAATTTTATTTAGCGATAGTCCCAAGAAAAAAATGCCTCAGATTGGAAGATTCAAACTGGTAATCTCTTGCAGCAAAAGTCACGCTTCTACTCACTGTATCATTGACACTGACACGTCCCTGCAATAACGTCTCGGTGTACGGAGGAACTGACATGATAAGCCTGTAATCTAGGCCAGCCTGGGCTAGTAATAACAGTGTCATCGAATATGTTTAGCCTCATTTATTATGGTACTGAAATCACAGCAGCCTATACCAGAGTCGTGAGAATCACAAATGAGAGAACCATAGTCTGGAGAACCATAGTTCGGAAAACTATAGTCTGGAGCACGGTAGTCGGGAGCACCATGGTCTGGAGAACCATAGACTAGTGAACCACTGTCTGGAGAACTGTAATTGGGGGGGAGGCTATAGTCTGGAGAACCATAATCGGGATTACCATAATCTGGAAACCGTAGTATAGACTAGTGAAACACAGTCTGGAGAACTGTAATTGGGGGGGCCATAGTCTGGAGAACCGTATTTGGGAGTCCCATAGTCTGGAAACCATAGTATAGACTAGTGAACCACAGTCTGGAGAACTGTAATTGGGGGGGGGGCTATAGTCTAGAAACCATAATCTGGAGTTACCATAGACTAGTGAACCACAGTCTTAGAGCACTGGAGACTGGAGAATCATACACTAGAGAACGATAAAATGTCATAGTCTTGACACACATAGTCTGAAGAAACAGTTATAAAAGTCCTTCTTTGTGAAACAATATGTAAAGTTTCGTGAAGTTAAGAAGTCGAGACCTTCTCGATGTCAGCATGCTGGCGTCTACGTTCATCGACTGCTGCCCGCCTCTCATTCTCGCGCCGCCTCATCTCATCGATCTTCTGCCTCCTCTCATCCTGTTGCCGCTGCCGATACTCCTCAGCTAACCTCTGAGCTTCTCTCAAATCCTCGATGCGCTGTTTTCGCTCGAGATCCTGCCGTTCCCGCAACAGACGCACCCTCTCCTCGCGTTCCTTATCCTTTTCTTTTTTCATTTCTGTGCACAAGATAGGACGAATGTATAAAAGAGATACGAGATGGTATAATCGCTGGTGACATGGGGGGTCACATAATGATTAACTGAGCTTTCCGAGTTAAGTTGCAGAGTAAAATGACACATACAATGACACCATGTAAATTTAAGATGATTCTAGTCTACTACACGATGTATTACGAGTTTTTCTCTTCGAGTCC
>WURV02151252.1:0-17319 GCA_011762755.2 Epimenia babai | reverse complement strand
CCCTGATTCCAGTTTCGGACTTAGTCTGTTCATCCAAAATTCTTGAACGAGCTACCAGCTCCCAATTAACGAAATACTTGACAGAAAATGAACTTCTCTCCCCATACCAATCAGCATATAGAAAGTACTTCAGTGTTGAAACTTCATTACTCTGCATTCCAATAGTGTTTGGCAGTCTCTAGTCTAGATAATGGTGAATCTGTCATTTTGATATCTTTAGATCTCAGTGAAGCATTCGACCTTATCGATCACAGAATTCTTATTAATAGACTACGGAAGCGGTTTGGAATTGTCGCATCCACCCTTCAATGGATTAACAATCAAATTTCTCGTGTTCTTCCGTGTCAACTCCGATATCATCAGCTAACTCCGCTATCATCAGCTCACTCCGCTATCATCAACTAACTCAGCTATCATCACCTAACTCTGATATCATCAGCTAACTCAGCTATCATCAACTAACTCTGATATCATCATCTAACTCAGCTATAATCAGCTAACTCTGATATCATCAGCTAACTCTGATATCATCATCTATCTCAGCTATAATCAGCTAACTCCGCTATCATCATCTAACTCCGCTATCTTCAGCTAACTTCGCTATCATCAGCTAACTCTGATATCATCAGCTAACTCCGCTATCATCATCTAACTCAGCTATAATCAGCTAACTCTGATATCATCATCTAACTCTGATATCATCATCTAACTCCGCTATCATCAGCTATCTCCGCTATCATCAGCTAACTCCGCTATCATCATCTAACTCCTCTATAATCAGCTAACTCATAACTAGTACACCATAAGATGACCGATTCTATACTTTGGACATTTTTCAATGTTCTCTGTAATTTATAGACATCTGAACTAGATTCACTTGACGATATAAAACCTCGCGTTATTTCACAGATGACCCCTCAATCGTCAGCAGGTCACATGACGACACGAGCGCTATTGACCCAATGATAGACACCCTTAGCTGTCGGTCTTCCATCCATTCACCCACCCCCAATCGCAGAGTCACACCTCCAGCCCAAATGTCGCAAATCACGCCCCAATCCAACATTTATACGCACCCAAGATCGCGAGATAGGCCGCAGCCGAATTCCGAAGGTTACGCGTCTAACTACACGTCACCGACGAATTTATTTCGCGATATTTCGCCACTGTCTGACGTCAGAGTCGCGAGTCGAATTGATATATCGACCAATCGATTTTCTACTCCGTTAAACTCGAAAGTACAGCATTCGCGTACGTTACGGACGCCAGACAGTAGTTACAGTCGCACGTCGTTTTCATCGTCTCAATCGGACGGGTCATACCTCGGGAATGAAACTCTGCAGGGCGGCGTTTTATCCGTATCTTCATCAGGATCCGCATCAAACAGACGTCCGCTGAGTTTGACATCCAGTCTTCCCGGTTCGAATTCCGCACTGTCGAAAATAAAATCGGAGTCTCGATCGAAGACTAAACGCGGTTTGACGACGATCTTTCACGACGGTAAAGACGGCGCGGCGGGCGTTTGGTGTCGGAGCCAATCGACGAGCTCCGCGAAAGCGCAAACGTCGTCGGACGCGAATTTAGAAGCTGCGAACCTTCAGACGTGTCACAGGTCCGGCGATGCCAGGTCGTTCGCGACGATGAAAGGCGGCGAGGTTGAACTCAACGACGTCGACACGTCGTCGTCTGTCCCGAATCTCTTAGCTCGTTCGGCGAGCGTAGCGTCGACCGTTTGCGCGGCGACGTCAGAATCTCCATGCAGCGGTGCTTCCAGGATTTTCGACCGTCTTCGTAGTCTAAGCTTCTTCAATACACGGACGAAACGCGACACGAAACGTAGCGCAACGGAAAATATCCACGAAAGTCTTGGCACGTCATCCGCAGTCTCCCTGTCGAACTTCAGTTTCTCTGTACCAAATTTAACGGATTTTAAACAGATTTTTACCGCTGACACGCAGTCTAATTCAGTGGAAACCAAAAGTCCTTGAAGCAATTCACTGTTTGAGTTTTTATTAAACCCGTTGGATTTGACCATTTCACTCAAGCATGTACGCTTTACATCGACCCTATCGTATTTCAGGTGAAAATTAAAAAAATATGCTGAAATCTTCATCGGGTCACTAAAGTCCCACCATTTTATGCATCCGCCTTGTCCTACTTAAAACTGATATGGATCCCATCGCCCCAATCTATAGCTCACGATGCGTGATAAATTAAAACAGTCACAAACTGGTGTACGTTGCTATTACGAGGTTTTTGTGCTATATTTAAATTATTTATGTTGTGATGAAATTTATATACAATGTGTAATCGTGTTTGTCTAAAATGCACTGTACTTTTTGTTTTATAAATGACCGTTTATTTACAGAAGTTTATATGATGATGCCTGACATCGTTTAAATGCCTGACGCATTAGTTTAAATAAAATAATGGTATTTGCAGTTATCGAATATGTCACTTTTTGTGAAGCGTTTTACACATTCTGTTACCCATACCTGTTATTTCAAAGCCAATCACGAAATGTGTTTCACTTTTTTATTCATTTACATAACAGATGGCTCATAGCTCCGGTCTGTGCCGTTTCACCAGAAACAAGTTGTTTCCTCATAAGAATTATCTTGCGAAATAACCCAGCTTCTATAGCAACGACTATTCCATACCCTAGCAACCATCAACCAGTACTTATTCATTCAACTATACCTACACTGTCACTGTTCTATACTGAAGTGACAGCCGATATACACAGCCTATAGCAATTAATTATAGCAACATTTATGTGATATAGCAACCTGTGTGGAACAGTGTCTTCTAGAAATATTTCCATTTATTCATAGAAAGTTTAATAACAGTGTTATAGATGTGGTAATTGCAGGAATGTTTTAAAAGTTTCTCGAATAATCTACATGAAGTTACATTAAAAACAACAGCTTTGAGCTCAGATATACCTCAGTTAATAACTTACATGCGTTTTATATTAGCCTTTCCTTTTATTAGCCAGTTGTAATGTAGAACATATGATGTTCCTCTTAAAATGCATTTACAGATCCATAAATGATTCATCTATTTTTTAAACAGTTAGATAACACAGAACTGTATCCAAAAATTATGCAATATTTTACTCTTAGATTTTTATCTCCTTACTGTCTTCTCTATGCATTATATTTTATAACGAACTATTGACTGGTATTATCGCTTTATAACCAAACTTATATCATCATTGTAATTTATAAATAATAAACATGTTGTTTCAATGAAAATATGTGTTTTATTTTTTATTACGTGTTATAAGGTGTAATTTAGTTAGGTAGTTCTTGTTTTGAACAAGATCAGTTTTGCCTGTAACAGAAATCTTCCTCTTATTGTGTATTTCGCTGCACTTGTTCAATCGTCACAAGGGCAGATAAGCATTGTGTGTATAAATGTAAAATTACTCCTAACTGTGGTCTCGATCATCTCAAATCGCCGTGTTTGCAATTAGCCTAGTGTCACTTGTCACAGGGTACTTTATTGACCTTTACAACACATGCTCGGTCAACGGACGCTTCGCACAGTAATCGTCTATTTTCCACAAATAGTTAAAAAGCCAACAAAGTCATCCACTCCTCATAAGGCCATAAGATGACTAGAAAAATATTCAACAGTACCACCGTCATTTTAATATACTGACGTCACCATTTCGATAACCATCACCATGACCCAATTTTCATGCCTTTATCATTTTGACCCGATTTAAATGACCCAATCATGACCCAGTTTAGATTTTTATGACCCGATAATCCTGACCTGCTTTAGATGACCCATTTTCTTGGAACTAAAGATGCCGAAATGCGTCAGAAAATTCTCTCATGCAATAATATGGCCTTGTCTTGCCAAATACAATAACAGAACATTACTCAATAAACACGCAGCGCCCCCTGCTGCTAAACTCAAATGGGGTTACAAGCAAACCTCAACCTGCCTCTGTGGCGCCCCATCTTGTGACCTGAGTGCAACTCGTTTGACCCTGAACCAACGATGACGGATCCCCCAGGCGTGACACGAAGAATCACGATGGCTTAAGGCCACAGCGAGCACGATTTGATGACTCAATAAAGGACACGATGACATCGCAAACTTATATAAATACAGGCTTTTATTTAAAAGTATTTACAACGAACAATTCATTAAAATTCATGTACAACACTTTTCCGCATAAAATTACGTGTCCGTATGGTGAAGAATTTATACTATAACTTTTAACGTAAGATGATCTATATCTTCGGAATCACATTTGAACAGAAGCTAATGAATCATTACAACATTCAACAGAAACAACAATTTTTCGTTACGTTTGATTTTAACTAATGTCATAAAAAACCGTGTTGCATTAACTAACTATGTTTCTTGTGTTGGTGGGGGGAAAAAACTATGGAAAAATTTTAAAATGGCTACGTTTCGTAGATATTGATACGTACATTATATTTACAAAGTGAGGATAGAAAGTGAATAATCGGTAAATGCACAAGAACGAATCAAAATATACACATAATGTAAAAGTAACATAAGAAAACGACAATGGTTATTTTCGATTAACATGTAAATAGCAAGTCATTCAATAAAAGCAGATTTGTATAATATTTACATACTTTCGACGCTTTTTGTGCAAACAGCAAGCCGGAAAAAATTACGGAAATTTACGAAGGATGACCCAAATGTATTACTGTATCTAACTTTTTTATTCTGTTACCCGGAAAATTACCGGCAAAATATAAAATACCAATAATTTAGTGAAAACTATCGAAAAATCCCCATTAAATTAAATTCCACATCATTTTACCAAATAGAAACTACCAACGTGTTCACGTGTTCATCGGGCGATGAAATTAATTTTTCTTGGAATTGTACGTTTCAGCAGAAAAACTTGGAATTGTTACCAGACCTTCAAACTGCGTTATGCATCTCATCGTCAGATGTCTTGGACATTTAATTCTTTTTGCGTTTGTAAATTAAGTAACGACCCAATTTCAGTATTAAGCCACAAACTGAGAAAAATATCCGAGGTTTAATATTTCGAGTGTCATAAAACACAAAAATTTGTCTTGTTTATAAAATGGTAGAAATTCATTCACTTTCTGCTAACACAAGGCATATCCTGTAGGTGAACTGTTGCCAATGTTGAGTGTAATATCACGTTTTTGAAAAATTCAGGTATACAGTAATGCGTGTTCCAGTTGAATAAATTAAAAATCCATCAACAATTGGAATATCAAATTGGAATATCATGAAAGTTGCGGGAAATTTTACGATTTTAATTTAATATTATGTACCAAAACAAATGGATATTATTCTTGGCGAAGCGCGTAAATTGTCGAATGTTTTATTAAGCCGACCGGTTCGCCGAAACCGCGTTGTCGAATGTGGTAAGATGGTTGTACGAATCGAGGTGTCTATGTAGCTGTGGCCACAAATGCTTCTGATTGGTCAGGCAGCCACAAACGGGAGAAGCGACGCTAAGCGAGACAGCAAAGTGGATAAATCGTGGATAAACCGTGGATAAAATCTGTCGTCGAAACGGATAGTGACCGCGACGGAGACGTCTAGGAGAATACAGGATATTAGGAGACGTCTAGGAGAATACAGGATATTAGGAGACGTCTAGGAGAATACAGGATATTAGGAGACGTCTCCGACACAAACAGGTCAACCTACCACAACATACATACTAACAACATACATACATACATACATACATATATACATACAACATAAACGTGTATCCTGAACAGACAACTGTGCGTCCAACGATGTACGAGTCAATTTTGAACAAACAGCTTCAGAATCAAACCAAAATCTGGAACATCGATAACGTCGTAGAATAAAGTTATCCCCCATTTATAAGAGTGGGGGGGGGGGAAATCGCAGAGTCAGGGAAGCTTTTGTCCGTCAAAACCGCGCCGGTTCTGATCACCTTCAAACAGGCGACCCATGTCGAACGACTCGCCGCTATTTGGGTACGAATGGCCCATAATCATCCAGTTATATCGCTGAAGGTACGAATGGACCTTAATTGTCCAGTATGAATGGACCTTAATCGTCCAGTTATATCGCTGACAGTATGAATGGACCTTAATCATCCAGTTATATCGCTGAAGGTACGAATGGACCTTAATTGTCCAGTATATCGCTGACAGTACGAATGGACCTTAATTGTCCAGTATGAATGGACCTTAGTCGTCCAGTTATATCGCTGACAGTATGAATGGACCTTAATTGTCCAGTATGAATGGACCTTAATCATCCAGTTATATCGCTGAAGGTACGAATGGACCTTAATCATCCAGTTATATCGCTGAAGGTACGAATGGACCTTAATCGTCCAGTATGAATGCACCTTAATCATCCAGTTATATCACTGACAGTACGAATGGACCTTAATCGTCCAGTATATCGCTGACAGTATGAATGGACCTTAATTGTCCAGTATGAATGCACCTTAATCATCCAGTTATATCGCTGACAGTACGAATGGACCTTAATCGTCCAGTATATCGCTGACAGTACGAATGGACCTTAATTGTCCAGTATGAATGGACCTTAATCTTCCAGTTATGTCACTGACAGTACGAATGGACCTTAATCGTCCAGTATATCGCTGACAGTACGAATGGACCTTAATTGTACAGTATGAATGGACCTTAATCATCCAGTTATATCACTGACAGTACGAATGGACCGTAATCGTCAAGTATATCGCTGACAGTACGAATGGACCTCAATTGTCCAGTATATCGCTGACAGTACGAATGGACCTTAATTGTCCAGTATGAATGGACCTTAATCATCCAGTTATATCACTGACAGTACGAATGGACCGTAATCGTCCAGTATATCGCTGACAGTACGAATGGACCTTAATCGTCCAGGATATCACCGACACCCTCGGGGAGGTTTGACTTGTACAGTTTACCGAATCGCGACATATATTTGAGGACGTAATCTTTGGCTTTGGCTTTGACATTTTCGTTCGCCTCTAGGTCCTCCACGTGCCGGCAGTGCTTCAGTTCCTTCGCCATGATATGGTGCGTGAGCTGCGAAGGCGAAAACAAGCAGACAAAAATCACGTACGATACCATAAATGCATGTCGTTTAACACAGTATATAAACTGCTTTAAATAAACGTTTACGCTACTCTGAAAACAATGCCGATGCATTGATTGAACGGCGAGCGGGACCCCCTTAATGTAATACCGTTTAATGGAACAACAGTGAGGATGTAGCTTTTATTATTAAATATGTGAGTTTCACATTAGCAGGTTAACAATCTGGTGGATATCTTACACCAGGAATGGTCGAATGTATAAAATTATGGCAAAAAAATTAAAGAGGGAAAGCAGACTGGTGAGCAGGCTTGACAGATAACGGGGGTCCGAAACCGCCCACCAGTCGGCTTCTCTATGATAATGATCAAGATATCCTGATATTGAGATATCATCCTTTATGGGTAGATATATCAAGATATCAAGATATTATCCTTTATGGGTAGATATATCAAGATATCAAGATGTTATCCTTTATGGGTAGATATATCAAGATATCATTCTTTATAGGTAGATATATCAAGATATCATCATTTATGGGTAGATATCAAGATATCATCCTTTAGGGGTAAATATATCAAGATATCATCCTTTATAGGTAGATATATCATGATATTATTCTTTAGGGGTAGATATATCAAGATATTATCCTTTATGGGTAGATATATCAAGATATCAAGATATTATCCTTTATGGGTAGATATATCAAGATATCATTCTTTATAGGTAGATATATCAATATATCATCATTCATGGGTAGATATCAAGATATCATCCTTTAGGGGTAAATATATCAAGATATCATTCTTTATAGGGAGATATATCATGATATTATTCTTTAGGGGTAGATATGTACGTGTGTTGTAGGTATTATATTTGCACTTTATAGTTGCCACAAACATTGTAAACTGCATCTGAGAGCCTTTATGGACCCATACGCACGGTCTATACATGTTTTACTTCACTTTTAGTAGTACAATAATCAGTTAAATTCTTTCGAAGACAACACATTTTTTTCATATATGCAAAAACAGTTGACAGGCTGTCAGACAAAATTTCACAAATACAGCCAAAGTCCAATTGATTTGAATTCCCCTGGCTGTTCCCCCCCACAGTTTCTAAACAGCCGCTATTGACCAATGAGCAAACATCAGTCGGCCCTTCTCGTCATTATACGTTACCCCCGAAGTTAGCAAAAAACCGATGAGAGCCGAACCTTTCTGGCGAGATGCTTGAAGTCCGCCGATGTGCGGATCTTGCCCTGTTTACAGTCCTTCTTCGTGTAGGGGTTCAGACAGTGGACGACGAAATTAGAAATCTGAAACGATGTTTCGACGATTGAAACTTTTCCCAGAAAATTTTCTCAAACCACGTTGTTATTCGCCATCATCAAAAGATGATTTTCCTGCTATTTTTATCTAAATGTCCAAAATGAGCACACTATGTAAAACATGAGAGGTTGGGGTAATATTGCTACTTTATTAATGGCCGTAATTACCTCCCTTGTGCCGTTAAGAAGTTTTACAAGAGCCCACTTTGCGACAAATCTTTCTCAATCTTCAATAAGGCGCAAAAAATCCTTCGTTTGTGCAGATTTGAACTTTCAAACTCTGGCATAAAAGGCCGTGTTTAAAGGTAGCCATCCTAATATAAAATACACCTTTTATACCGCAAGCATCTTTTAACAGAATCATCTTGGTAAAATGATAATTTAATAAAATGTAATTTAATAAAATGTAAAATTAATTGGTTCCATCTCTTCGTTATCTATAGTAACTTATTCGTGTTTTGAGGATATGAGGATATAGAAGCTGACTTTTTTTGTAGAACCACGGCTATGGTATCAACAGCAGTACATGTACACCGTACTGATAGTCATGAATTTTGGGGGCCGGTAGCGCAGTAAAGTCGTTAGTGTTCAATGCAGACGACAGTGGATCAACTCCCGGTCGAATTTGGGAAGAAACGCAAAAATCAGGCACACGTTCAGCCGAGTGCGATATGTTGCAAGAATTAAGTGTCGGGGTTGACACGTGAGTAGACCGACACACTAGTTGACCGATACACTAGTTGACTGACACATTAGTTGACTGACACATTAGTTGACTGACACACTAGTTGACCGACACACTAGTTGACCGACACACTAGTTGATTGACACACTAGTTGACTGACACATTAGTTGGCTGACACAATAGTTGACCGACACACTAATTGACAGACACACAAGTGGACTGACACATCAGTTGACTTACACAATGGTTGACCGACACACGAGTGGACTGACACATTAGTTGACTGACACAATAGTTGACCGACACAATAGTTGACCGACACACTAGTTGACAGAAACACAAGTGGACTGACACATTAGTTGGTTTACACAATAGTTGACTGACACACGAGTGGACTGAAACATTAGTTGACCGACACACTAGTTGACCGACACACTAGTTGACCGACACACTAGTTGACCGACACACTAGTTGACCGACACACTAGTTGACTGACACAATAGTTGACCGACACACTAGTAGACTGACACGCGAGTCGACGCGTTATCCGTACCTTGTCGCGGAACTGCTCTTTGCTGCGCCGCGCTGATTCCGTCGACGTGTCGGCGGCCGCGGTGGTCGTCTTTGACAGCTGAAAACGCGCGTGAACGCGGCGTTGAAAAGACACCGGAGCGTGTAAGACGACAATAATAAACATCGGACGTAGCCGGAATGGTTAGTGAACGGTTAACGAGTCGTACGGGGCTGACGGAAGTACCGGGAATCAAAAATTTTCCTCGTTTGGAACCTGGACGAAGAGCGTCTAGATGTGTCTAGACTTGCTAGTTGTCACTATGGTGTTATCCTCACTTGTCATTTTAACCACAGGCTAGTCATGTCGGAGACGAACAATGTTACAGACAACGGAGTCATCGCAGCCCAATGTTACAGACGACTTGGGTGAATCGTCAAAAATCCTAAAGACCGGGAAAATGTCGAATGATTGATACTTGCGTTGAATCTCTGTATTATGGTATATCAGCTCGGTAAAAATCACTATTCAACCTTCCGGATTCATGACCAGAGGGTCGTGGGTTCGAAACTGCTTATTGTTTGGCTTCTGCGATAATCCTTCGTACGTCATTTATCCTCGATTGCTGATGCAAACCCGTCTCTACTCTAAAATTGATAGATGCCTGATAACACCCGTCACGGGCGATATCCAAGAATCACAGGTATTGTACACATGCTGAATAGCTGCCGTGAACAAACATTGTAAATCTCACCTGAAAGCATTATTATTGGCTGATATTTGCGGTCACTAAATGTTGTACTTTACCTCATATAGCCAAAAATTATATATATAAAGTTCCAATAATTATTTTAAAAATTGCTTAATTTTCATGGTCAATCTCAAATATGACGAATACATAAATCTGTATAACATAATAGAGTCATAGTGTTACATTACTACAGTGATAGAGTAATATTATCACAGTGATAAAGTCACAGTGAGAGAGTGGCAGTGGCATTGACACTGTGGTAGAGTGACACTGTTGTAGTGATATAATCACACTGATAGTCCTCACCTTAGTGCCAGCGTCATCAGTGACGGCGATGACGGGAGAGTCGATATCCATGTCATCGTGATCCTTCGACTCCCAGGCTGGCAACTCCCACTGGGTTTGTCTAGAAACATCGAGACATAAACGACACCGATGACGATGAAACGATGAGATACACTAGAAAATAGGGAGGGGAAGGTGGGATATGCTGGGCAGCCATCTTGAGCGCAATGATTTGAGGATAAAACGAGATACACGCGAAACAGGGAGGGGGAGGTGGGACAGGCAGGTCAAAACATGACGGATGAGGGAAAATATCACCCCGGTTGATGCAGATTCCAACTCACAAACACTCGCTGGTTTCTAACGACGATACGACAGACGACGACATCAACTGACCGGGTGATCGTGTGGTAGTAGTACAGCTGACCCTCGGAGTCGCGCGCCGTCTTCCAGTTGGGAGGCAGTTTACTGGGTTTGGCCTTGGGAGGCGACGGCGGGGGTGGGATGTCCTCCCCGGGGGACGAGGCGGTACCCACGGGGGTCGATGCGATGGAAATCACCTGACGTACGACAAAATATTTAATATATTTTATATGAAAAAGAAAATAGCGAATTTAATTCAGACAGGAAGCAGTTGCTAAAACAACTGGAAGCACTAGAGAATGACTAGCTTCCCGGATAGCATTGGGGATTAAAGTGATGTACAATTAACTTTGTCATTGTGTTAATGTTCTGAGTTTACTGTCAGTTGTGATATTAGCATGGTTAGTATGGCGGTTATAATGTTGCGAGTTAACTATTGCGATTTTACTATTGAGAGTTTAGTGTTGCGAGTTTCGCATTGCTATTTTAATTTTGCGAGTTTAATGATGCGGATTTAATGTTGCGTTTTTCAGTTTTGCGATTTTAGTGTTGCGATTTGAGAAAGATCACATTAAAAGAAGCGTCGTTCCATATTTTTGCCGATGGAAATGGCCGATTGAATAAATTGCGCAGCTGAACAATAGCGGAACAAACTTCCTGACCTTCTCGCACTTTTGACTGACCTTGGACGTCGAAGCGCCGGCCGCGGGAAGATGGCCCCCGGCTAACGCTTGAGGGGTGACCACCATCTGGCTCGTGGGGTAGTAGACGGGTGTGAACTGCGATGGCGCGGGAATGGGAGATGGGGCCACGGCGGACGCCGGCGGGACAAACGTCTGAGACTGCCCGGCAACAAGAACAAATTCTCATACTGATGATCAAATGCAAGAAATCAATTCAATAATATAGAATCTGTTTTCCATAAATGTCTAGAACCAGTGGCGTGGATGGACGAAGATATGCTGTCGGCGTAGACTAAGTGGTGTTCACTATGGAAAGAAATGAAATTTATTACATGAAAGTCTACTTATTAGCTTAGCCATTAAACACACTTTACATCGGTAAACACTCTGAATAAACTATACCTGTGATGTTATAGTTAGACCACTTATCTGCCTACATTATTCAAGACCATATACAGCACAATACAAGGTTTCAGTATGATCCATACAGACTACATATTACCTGTACGGCTGTGTTAGCCCCATCGTTATCACCGAGGCTAATCAATTTGATAATAATAATACATAGGTTATTTAATATACTGCTTTATGCCACGTAAAACGTGCTCTAAGAGCGGTTCACAGTTCAGAAATATAGCGGAGGGATTTAAGCACGCAGCATAACAATGTGAGCCAGTTAACGTGACTCAGAGAAGAGATGGGTCTTGAGTCGTTGCTTAAAAGTGGGGAAGGAACGTATGGATCTAATTTCAAAGGGAAGATTATTCCATTAGATAGGACCCGCAAAATGAAAGCAGCGACTACGGGTGGTAGATAGACGACATTTATCGCTATTAACCACAAACTGGTTGTTTCATGGCAAAAATTCCGCCCGTAATTTATCGCGTCACCTGGTAAGCGTTAGCGGGGGTAGGGAACACGGGAGCGGGTTGTGAGGGATCGGGTATAGGGGTGATGCTGCCGTCGATGGTGGGCGTCACAAAAGGCGAGTCGATTCCCGGTTCGAGGCCTGAAATAATGTGGATGGATGCGAAGTTTGCAGATGTATTCGATACGATGTGCGTATACTAAATTACACTAATTCATGACTAATGTATATTTTCGTGAGAATTAACAAACCGAAATTTTATATATGGTAATGAATAAATCAATCACTCTATCGATCAACCCACTAGACCGAGGATTCCATGCCACGTTGGAGTTATCAATTGGTTAAGGACGGTATGATGATACTCGTTTTCAGCGTATTGGGGTGTATCCAGCTTATCTGAGTGTCCAACGCGCTGTCAGGTTGACCAGAGTTGACTCCGCGCGACATAGGTCAAATCCTACTAAAACTCCAGGCTAAATACCAGAGGAGAAACTGACCATCTCTCTGAGACATATCTACTGTATGGCAGTTTGCATGTAACACTACATTAATGGCCGATAAGGTCTGTTACGATACCTGGGATAGTAACGCGTGATAGTTAACGTGCCGTATGCATTAATCAAATATTGCCAATTGACATGTTGGCTTTTCAGTGCAAACAACCTACCCAGCGCTAGCAGACGATCCTTTGTGTTTAACCCATCTCTACATACAGACACACACACACATGCCTTGTATCAAGTCCCAAAAATCCAAACCAGACATCGAGGAGCCAAGGCTACATAGGAAAATAACCGAAAACTTTGGGACATTTCCATGGAAGTGAATTTTGCTAGCTCTGTGCGACATTGGGCTACTCTGAGATAATCCTCAGCGGTAGGACAATTTATACATGCAAGCAGAGTATGAAACGAAACATTTTATCCAACGCAGTTACTACATTATTTGAAATATTCAGAATTAGTGGACTTGGCACCAGTCTTGCTTTAGTTAATGTGGTTATTAACGTGGGGGATTGCGAGCTCGAATCCGCACCAACCGCGATTTTTTACCGTGTTTAATGCTTGTATATAAAAATCAGCAAGACTTTCATGCTTGAATATTGAGTAAGATTTATACTGACGTGGGTGTTTGTTGAATTTTATGAGATAAACTATAGTACTACCATTAATAAGGTAGAGCTAAGACTTAAATCGTTTTCTTACGAGAGCTTTTTAAAAGGTTGCGCTCTTTTAAAAATTGTAATATCGTAATAGCGGTTTAGCTGGTTGATACCTGAGCATTGGCAGACTGGCTATTACCACGGACTCACTCTGAACATGAACTATGTTTGCGGACTGGCTATAGGTATAGACTAGCCATGTCCGCGGACTGACTGTGCAAGCAGGCTGGCCGTGTCCGCTCTGAACACGCACCGGTTGCCTGCGGACTAGCAATGTCCACGGACTTGCCCTGAACATAGACCGACTGCCATCACGAAGTGACTCCTAATATGGACCGGCTGTGTCCACGGACTGGCTCGAAACATGGACTAGCTGTATCTAAAAAATGACTGTAAGCATACAGGCCGGGTCCGCGGACTGGTTAAGTCCAGTCCAGAGACCGACTCTCAACACACACACACGCAGACGCACACTGCGTCTAAAGACTGCCTAAGGCGTAACATAATCACTAGTGCGCACGTACCTAAAGGCGTGGTCTGTCCAGGTTGCGCGACCTGCGGTAACAACTGGGACATCTGCTGCGATATCATCCCCGCGTATTGCTGCATATCGACGGGATACTGGGATGGCAACGCGAAGTTCGTCGCGTAGCCGGCCGGCACGGTGAAATTAGCGGCGGCGGCGTCCGGGGTGAATGGCTGAGAACTGGACCCGGCCACGAAATTCGGATCCGTCATGAAGTTCGCTTGAAATTGCGAGGAATCTTGCGCGACATTCGTGATAAAATTCGCGTTCAGAGCGAAGTTCGGATCGTTGAAGATGAACGCGGTTTGATCGACAGGAAGCTGCTGTTCTTGTTGCTGAAGCTGCAGCAGGGCTTCTTGACGCTGGATCTCATCGAGGTGCTCCTGAGCACGGACCTGTGCTTCAAACAACTGCCGGTGCTCCTCTTTACTCATCTTGGGCGCTTGTTTCCTGTCGCGACAAATATCAGTTTGATAAAGAGGACGTAGCAATTCCATTCATTGGAAAAACATGAATGTTGAAAAACGCAAAATTCAGTGAAACAAGGTGTTAAATTTCACATTACTAAAAAATGCCTGATTTGCTCTCATATGGTGCTTACCTATTCGTTCTCTCTCGTAATCTCATTGTAAATAATTCTCACACATTTTTAGGCATTTGGAACCTATCTGTAGGCATTTGGAACCTGTCTGTAGGCATTTGGAACCTGTCTGTAGGAATTTGGAACCTGTCTGTTGGAATTTGGAACCTGTCTGTAGGCATTTGGAACCTGTCTGTAGGCATTTGGAACCTGTCAGTAGGAATTTGGAACCTGTCTGTAGGCATTTGGAACCTGTTTGTCGGAATTTGGAACCTGTCTGTTGGAATTTGGAACCTGTCTGTAAACATTTGTAACAGGACAACAGTCTACACAGACTTGTTTTACAGTGTTTCGACTACAGTGTTTTCCAACAGAGTATTTTCCCAATCGTTATGACTGAGGCTAATCCATCTGTCGCGTTAACCACCGGCTAGCTTGATGCCAGACAATGAAGCCATCGCAGCCATCCGTTACATGCATAAACATATTAAATAGAGGAGTCAAATGATTCAATGATACAATAATAGTACATAGGTTATTTCTATACCGCTATTTTCCATGTTAAACATGCTCAAAGAGCGGAGAGTCAATAGATATGTTGCTTGAAATAAGTAAGACTTTGAACAGTTCTGATCTCATACGGAAGATTGTTCTATAGAGTAGGACCCACATAACGAAAACAACGGCTACTGGTAGAGGAAACACGGCACCTGTTAACAGTAGCCAATGACTTAGTAGCTGACCTAAGTTGACGAGAGGGCACATGCGAGAGAATAAGAGAACAGATCATTATCTCAGCAGTAGTGTGAATACGGTCTTTTGCGTCTGATGTATACAACAAGATCTACATACAGAGTTAATATGATTAGACAAGGATAAATTTTTATCAAAGATGACGCCAAGGTTGTTGCGCAGTGTCTGACACGCTAAGACGTTCAGTGCGGATTATCACTGACAGATTACAACAGGGGTCTAAATGCTTGCGGTTGATAACAAGGACTTCAGTTTTATCATCGATTAATTTCAAAAGATTAAGGGACATCCAATAACCTTGGATCGTCTTCCTTCTTTGGTCGCTTCGTGCGTCCCTTGTTGGTATCGCTGTCGTCTGGTTTTCTTTTCGTCTGCTTTCCATCGGCGTCTGCATCTACGACAAAATCAAGGATAAGCTTCAACAATCGATGCATTCGTCCCTTCTAGTGTCATACCGAAAAATTCCAAATCCAAAATGGCCACCAAATAACAGAAATTCACAATACACTGTTGCAAGGAAACCACACACGTGGTACTGAGATATTCGGTGATAATAATGCTTCAGTAAGAACAAGGACAACATGCCACATGTAAAATGAATGAAATGAAATTTATTTGTTTGGAGTGTACTTATTATCAGAGCTGTCAAGCACACTTACATGAAACAATAGCCTAATGCTCTAAGACTATAATGTAATTTCCTAAATTATATAAAATTAACACCTAATAGAATACTGGAAATACAGAAATCTTCCTCAAGTCGCGAATGTCCCATCGGGCCGTGCTGTTCTCCATTTTGGTAGTCCTCAGCTAGATAGTGCGTGAGTCGTGACCCACAAATACAGACATTGCGAGACATTTATATTCCCAGATACTGCCAGCACCGATTTGGCCTGGCTACGCAGGGATGATCAGGCTGAGTTGGCTTAGTGGGTGGCTGGATGCCATTCAACCACTCGACGCAGTAACTACTACAGCATGCCACCACGTGGCGATGATATAGAAGACATAAATATGTTTTACATTACGTGGATATATACGTAACATAAATATGTCTGAAACATTTTGTGGATTTTTTAGATGTTTCAGCAAAAAACCATGAACCAACTCAGCCAGTATTATGTTTGCAAAACTGTACTATATATTGGTATATCCTATGATATACTACTTCAATTCAAGAGAGTTGTGTACAAAAAAAGTCGGTAGAGCACCGGACTGGTGATCTAGAGGTCAATGGTTCAAACACACTACCAAAGGTAGGTTATTTCTGTACATTTCTCTCATGTTACTTGTGAAACATTATGGCTAGGTTCCCCCCCCCACCCCTTCCTAACATTGCCTCATTTCAGTAATGTCTGTAAAGAATATGAAATAAATTTAATGGAACCACCTTGTCTCACCTCATCAGTGATGACCATTTCATAAAATCTGATGACATCATCAGTAAATTCTCATTAAATGATGACATCATCGTTCTAAAGGGCAAACTAATAACAGTGTAGGCCCATGTGTTCACCAAATCGATCAAATACTAAGTCAAAAATATAACTAAATTTGTAAGTCCCTATTAGAAAACCCTTATTAAATCGTAATTTAAAATCGCAATGGCAGCAAAGGGGAGATAATACATACGTTGATATTGTTATTAAGCTAATCAAAAAGTTCGTTTTTGAATCACAACTGTACAAGGGCAAACAGGTAATTTTTGTTATATCTCGAAAATCTAGCAGCACATTTTATAAC
>WURV02151242.1:0-17319 GCA_011762755.2 Epimenia babai | reverse complement strand
TTAGGCTATTGTTTCCTGTAAAGTGTGTTTGACAGCTCTGCTAATAAGTACACTTTAAACAAATAAATTTCATTTCATTAAAACGTGTTTTTGTATTGTATGTATACTCCATCAGGCACTCTGAGTCAAAAGGACGTTAGCTTTTCCTTTTTTTCCTATATGGCTAACATGGCAACGTCAGTGACGAATGATAACGAACACCGTCGAATATAAAAATAATAATAGATATTCTCGAGGCGTATGTATTATACACGCTATGTGTCCCGTTATTGAAGTTAGCTGGGAGTTGATGGCGACAGACGAACTCGTCGACAGCCGGCCCAATCTCTACACAATCAGCGCCTCGTATAATGGCATCATGTTTCACAAGAACGACGATAGAAGTCACGTCATGTACTTCTCATTCGTCCAGAACCAGTTCAGATTTGTGCACTCGCCGCAAGAATCACAGATGGAGATTACGAGTCGCATCGATTGTAACATTTTAGGTAATATTTAGTAGCTTTTTGCTAATGAAGATTTATTGGGTTATCTCCCATGGGTGCTAATGGTTCAGACTAACTCACTCGAAATAGTTTTATCAATATATATATACAGTCTTTTATGAAATGACTGAAAAAATATTTATTGATTTCATTGGCTTATATGTCATAAATTTCACTTTTGCTGTGATAAAATACGCTTCAATTACTTCTTGTTACTTTTTCTGACTAAAACTATTACGGTTGATTGTAAATTCCTACATTCATCTGATACAGTTGCTAACTAGCTTAATATGGCCATACCTGCATCATTGTCATTTATGGAGGTTGTCTGCTAGCTGCGGTAGTCATACTTTTATACAAACAGGCATGGTTTGTATTAAAAATTGTGCAAAAATTAATGACAATTCGCGACAAGTCATTAGGAGGCAGTTCTGTAACAAGCTCAGTAATTTTACTTTTCACAGTGCATATTTGTTGATGTTACTACAAAAAAGTTGCGCTAATACTTATAATTGACCGGAGCAGTCGGTGATTAAATACGGTGCCTAAGGATACAACAAAGGGTTCAGATATTCACTAGGAATTTAACTCTACTTATGAACCTATCGTGAGCTATCACGAGCCCATTTAGAAAGTCAAAGAAGTCCAAGTATTGATGTAATTAATTATACTGAGTGAATAATTATCACAGAAGTGATATAAAAATATCTGTTACTGATATTTACTATGAAAATCCATTTTGCTTATCCATATTAGCTTGGACCGCATGTCATTTGATTTTTTTGAAAGTGCAGCCTGCGTAAGAAAAAACTTGTTTTTGGTGGACTCGAACTCGTGGTCTTCAAACGACTAGGACCGTGCTCTACAATCTGGACAGAATGATGTATACCATTGAAGCGGTAGAGCACTATACCAGTCATCTGGAGGTCATGAGTTCGGACCTGCTTCTGCTACAACATTTGTGGAATTTCAACATTTCTTATGCACATAATGTCGTTTTTTCAGCAACCTTAAAGTACTGCAGTTACCACGCACCTCAGATTTATGAAGTCGTAACGAACTACGCAGCATTGCATTATTCCGGAAACGAATCCTCCTGTCCGAGCAATGGGCGGATAACTCTGGTGAGATCGAGTAATTCCGCGAGTACGATCGCTGACTTTGCGGAAAATTTGCCGCCACCCTGCTTGGGACGGAGAGAGAATAATTTATTTGTGGGCATTAAGGAAAATAACGATAAGATTGCGAATTTTACGGCGGAGGGTGGAAGTAGCGATGAAGACGCTCATGAAGACATTGGTTGTGTTACATCAGATATAGATAGTGTGCATAGCGGTGACACAGTCGTACGAAAAGTTTACTTTACAGAGTTTGATCTCAATGATCAATCTAATTCATCCGAAGAGGTTCATTTTATAAAATACCAAGATTCGAGTTCTGCATCAAAATTGACGGAATGTGAGAAAATTACTTATTTACATGGTCAATTGGGTGGTTTAAACCAGGAACAGACTTTTGAAAAGACCGTGGACGTAGGACACAATCGAAGTAGCGATGAAACATCGAATGACATATCAAAATTCTCGTGCTCGGATGTTGATTCGCATCTTAAGATGGTACGTGGTAACAGCGAGCTGTCGAATAGCGCGCAAGAAACCGAAGAGAAACAAGTCATTAAGAGCGAGGTCATTTCGCGATATTATAGCTTCAGGAAATTGATGAGAACCGTCCACGGTAGATCGTGTGTGGGTCGGCCCGCGGCTTGTTCTATGTCGTACGTGCACGGCGCAGGAAGCGCGCAGGGTTCCACAGACGATCATTCGCCCACGGCGCTCGAGTGTAACCAGACGGACAGCGTATATCTAGGAACGGCCATTCGTAACATGCCTTTATTATCCGCTCTGAACCTGACCACCGTCGCAGTATGCGAGCAGAGTCCTCGATCGGCGACGTTAAATCGGTGGAGTAGCGAAACGGCTTTGACGGAATGCGTGGAATCCGTCCCGGGTTCGTTGTCGCGCTATAGATCGCTGTGCTGCATTCACGAAAACAGCGAGATGAATTCGCTTTGTTACGCGACGTGGAGTTTCCATCAACCGCGTCAATCCACGTACGGGCAAGACACACGGAGTGACAATAATACTGTCGCTCAAATCAACAGAGATCGGTACGTTACGAGTAAATCTTTTAATGTACATCGTAAAACTTTACAGTAATCCTTCTTCACAATTTTCACATTCACATCTTTCTTGCACAATCTTTGATATTGTTTCTTTTTATGTTGGTTAATTCATTTTTTATGATGCTAATCCAGTTAATTGCTCTGAAAAGTCTTTGGGAAACTTCCACCTTTGTCTCTCAATTTCAGCATTTAACCTAATCAATCAAAAATCTAGTGACTACGCTAAATATGCGAAAAATCAGCTCAAAATAGTTAATAGATTACAAGCCTAAATAGCCTTGTATAGGGTCTTATAATAATCAGTAATTATACTTAAAGATACTTCAAAATCTCACTTCAAAAATTCAATTCTTGAAATTGAATTCAATGAAATCTTTGCATGGACTCAATAAATTAAAAATCAATCCCATGTAAACTGAACGGATGTTAATTTCTTCACCATTTTCTACCACACCACCTCTGGAAATTTCCATCACTATCATAGGCACGAGCATCATACCCTCTAACCGCGTCTGCAACCTCGGTGTAATATTTGACAATCATATCATCCTACACATACAGATGTCTAAAACACTTCAAACTGGATATATTTATTTAGGCAACATTCGATCTATATCTCACTACCAGAAAAGTGAACTCTGTGAAACCTAGGTACACGCTTTAATCACCAATAAAATCTAACTGTTATTCACTCTATGCCAATCATCCAGTCACTGAAGTTCTTGACAATACACAACAGTTAGCCAACTTAAAAGAAAACTCTCTTTGAATCCCACTCTGACCAGTATATTAACTGTGGCGTTTTTTTGGGCTGAAAGCGCCTTAAACCCCATTGCCCATGGGGGTCTGGGTAGCCCCCTGCAGTGTGGTTCTGTTAGGGCTTTTTCCCTCTGATGTTTGCTGTGCTTCAGTGCTCTATATATGATCTCTATGCCGCTGACCTCTCCGCTATGTCATCATGTCATGGTAAATTGCTACATATGTAGCTCGTATGTAGACATCTGGAGCCAGTGGCGTGAATGGAAAAAGGTCAATTGTCTGTCCAGACTCGGTGGGTTTTTCACATTAGGTGTTTTCCCCCACCCCTTATATAAGTGAGGCTAATCAAATTGTCGTGTTAACCACATAGGCTAGCTTTGTAAAGGGTAATAAATGAAATTGGCCTACACAACGATTACTTCGGTAGTCAGCCTATAAATAATAAAAAAATCAATGAAGATCGTGAAACGAAAAGTAAAATATTTCATTCCATGTTTGTAGCCTCGTTTAATGACGTCGGTATGGCCCATGGTATTTCTGAAATATATATACAGGCCAATGTTCATAATTTTCTTAGGATTAAAATAGTCGAACAGCGTAAATATTTCTAGACCTTTTTCACGCATTTCACTTTTGTTACGAATCGCTCCGACCACTTCTTGAAAATATTAACGCTATTATCACGTACGACATGACAATGCGAATTAATTTCGTATACTATGTGAGGTAGCGTTTGGAAACAGCGAAGTGTCTATAAGTTGTAGGAAAGAAGCTATATTTTAATGCATTAATAGAACGTTGAATGTATTGGTGAAACTATAAGTATCATAATACTTTATAATGATATTTAACTATTTAGATGCTCCAATGGGTAATAAAATCAGGTGATGGAACACCAGACACGTCATTGTGGCGTCATTGATTCAAACTGAAATCAGAAAAGATGCTTCGCTATGCATTTGCGTCCTGTTGGTCTTAATTCACGGTTTCCATCTACCCTACTAACGTTACCGTGCGACGTTTTTGCATGGTTATAATAATTTTATTGGCATTTACTGAAAATTATGTTGTTTTATGTTTTACTGTCATATGAATACTAACTAATTTAACAATTTTAACAATTTTCTCACAATTTTACTGATCACTAGTCAGACTTTTAGGGTTTTTCGGTATTTTTATCATTGTAAACCACCTGAGAGCATCATTGCCGATGGTTCAGGTGGTATATAAATTTTATTATTATTATTATTCAGAGCTTTAAACCGTAGTGTACTCCGGATAAGTGTTAATACAACAAATGTACAGAATGACGTCGGCCTTTGTGCTCCAGATGGTGGAGCACCAGACATCGTCCCTCAAAGCACAACCAAAGTAATTTTGTTATTTTTTGCTGTATAAAACTATGTTTTATAATACCTCTTACAAATGCTCTGATCGATATGCTAGACCGGAAGTACCCGGAATTTTGTAGAAACATGACTAATTTACTGTTGCCATGACTACGTTTCGGCGCACATCTACGCGACTGTCCATTAATTAGATATAATTTGTAAAGGCCTTCAGTAGTCGCATGATGCCCTCAAATTAACGCCGATCGCGTAGTGTTTTATGCGTACAATTTGAGCAGCAATAAAAAGGCTATGTGCGCTCCACGAAGTCAAAAATAGACTTAATACCCTGTTTTATACGACTATTCAACGTAAAGACTTTAACGAAGATATCGCCTGGATTCTGGTTAGCGCACGCAGGTCGAATATACCGCATATACTCACTTACAAGACGACCTTTTTGTTCATTGTTTCTTGTCTGTTTCACAGTATCGCTCAAACCAAAATCTTACTGGACAAGAAAAACATAGTTTTTTTTACTAACGACGAAGACGACAACGCGAGGGACAGTCGCAATTAGATTTATTTACATCTCCCGTACTGTATCATGAATAAAAGTTCGCCTTGTCTTATAAACGGGTCAACGCGAAAATTTGAATATTGTGTTTTTAGTCAGGGGGTCGTCTTATGAGTGAGTCGCCTTATAAGCGAGTATATACGGTATATCACATTCACCAGCACCAGAAGAGAGCTTGTTGGGAAGATTCTCGAAAACGTTATCTAAATCCCTTTTTCTCGCTGCTTATGGCTTTGTTTCGTTGCTTAGTGACGGCAAAGGGAAATCAATAGTGAAAGGATATGCGAGATACTTGAAATGACCGATTAGTAAGCACCACGATTGATAAAGCTCCCGTTTTTGCGAATGATTTTCAGGTCAGGAGATTGTTGGAACATGTATGTATGTATTTATAGGTTGATTACCGAAGTAATCGTAAAAGGCCATCATGGGCCCTTATACAAAGCTAGCCTATTAATGTGGTTCACGCGACAATCTGATTAGCCTCACTTATGAGGGTGTGGAAAACACCTAGTATGAAAAACCCACCGAGTCTGGGCAGACAATTGACCTTTTTTCCATTCACGCCACTGGTTTCAAATGTCTACATATGAACTACATTTGTCACACACTCCGCTAAGTCTATGCCAGGTCCATGTTTATTTACAATGAGATAACAACATAGCGGGGAAGGTAAGCGACATAAGGACCACATAAAGAGCATCTGAAGCACAACAAACGTCAGAGGGAAAAGCCCAACATAACCATACTGCAAAGGCTACCCAGACCCCATGGGCAATATGGTTTGATGCGTTTTCAGCCCGAAAAACGCCGCAGTTAGAATACTGATTAGAGCGGGATTTGAACCAGGGACCCCTGGATTCAAAGTCAAACGCTTTAGCCACACGCTAGCCGGCCTCTCTTTGGGAGTGTGTTGGAACAGTTGTACCTATTGAATGGGCGCGGTATCAGAAGAACATAATGCGTTATATAAGGAAGAGTACGTTCTCATACACCAACACGCTTGATAGCTACACGTATCTTTCGCTGAATGCCGACTTTCCCGACAACCAACTATCAGAGTCGGCGTCCCGCAGCGAACTGCGTCACGAACAAAATAATGATACACAAATTAAATCACATCCGCTCGTCTGTAAAATCATTGCTCTGTGCTAAATTCCTGACTTTTCGCGACATAGCGCGTTGAGCTTCCAAGAAAAACTAATCGACAGAAACTAATAATTCGCGATGTCGAAACCTACGTTGTGTCACTGTTGCATCAGAACGCGTATGGTGAGATCAGTGTCGAATATCGTCGCATACCCATGTTCACAATTTCGTGTCAACGCATTTTGTGACGATATAGAGATATGTCTAAAGCTCTATCAATTAATCACATGTACTTGAGTTTATATAGATATTGTATACATAATTCCATAATCACTCATAATTAATAAATAGGGATTTTCATTTAATTTTCAGGAATTAAACCAATGGGGTCCAAGAGTCCTCTCTACAATTGGATGAAGTAAGGGCAGGTAAGCTACTGGACCCCATTGGTGGTATGTAATTCAGAGCACATCGTATCGATCCTCGGTCTAGTGAGTATAATAGCTATGAGTCAAAGAGGGTATCAAACACCGTCTGTTCGTGGAGGTTTGGGTGGCCATGGCAGCGTGGTTATTTATGTAAGGGCTTCCTTTCCTCTCTCGTTGCCGTTTCTCGCATGCTCTCTCGTGGCCGTTTTTCGCATGTTCTCTCGTTGCCGTTTTTCGCATGTTCTTTCGTTGCTGTTTTTCCCATGCTCTCTCGGTGCTGTTTTTCGCATGCTCTTTCGTTCTCGTTGTTCTCCACGTCGCCTACCACACTGTTATCCCGTCATCTCGTTGTAAATAATCATCCGGCGTGGTGGTAGTCTGCGAAATAATTAGTCCGTCCGTGGGGATTAGGATCCAGTAGCACGTACGGACGATGGTCAGCTCTCTATCCAGGTTGGGTGGTGTTCAATTACCTTTTATAACAAATCGGGCAATCCGTTCCTCGTGTTAACTACAGAGTACTTTGGCAAACGATGTAAAGGGTCGATGAAGGCTGAGGGACGGAAATACCACCTTATTACGATTATATGCGGGAATATGACCTATTTCAATCGCAATTCATTAATGAATATATCGAAGAAATTATTGTCTAAGGCTCCTTAACGAGCTCACAGGTTTAAAGCCATATTGTTTAAGATCTTGATATCTCAGGAGGGAGTCAGCAGAACCGTCTTTTTGGGTCGTGAAATCAAAGGCGGATCAAAATAAATTCGACATTTATATCCCGCACTTTGAAGTCGTTTGCGCAGCTTGGCCTGTGGCGGTTTGCGAGGACTCACAGGGGATGGCAGCTGTGTAACAGGCGCCGGTAAGCCACGCACAAATTTATTTTCCCAGTGTATATTAATCTGCCCACAAATGAATTTCACCGGTACTTATTTATGGCTAAGTCGACCAGAGCAATCGGGAGAAAGTACATCACCCAAGGATCCAATGAAACAACACAGTGGTATTGCGCTCACCTTCTGATTCGGAAGTCGGCGCTCTACCACTGAGCTATCATGTCGGGCCAGACAAATATATTTTTGGCGGATTCCTCAGCTGTTGTTCGTGAATTGGTAATGTCTCAGTCTTATCAACTTTTATTGTGTCTTTATTATTATACTAGAGAGAAATGCACAGGAAAAAACCTATACCCCTCCTGGTTTGCGATAATTACCATCGCATTTATTATTATAGAAACCGTATACATCCTATGGACGTCCACAGTGCAAAACACCGACCTGGGGTTGCGAGTCGCCATTTTGTGTCACGAGTTGGTGGATGTTCTCCGCCGGGATTTCGACTTCGGTCTGGACTATCGTTTTCGGAGCTTCGCTCGCGCTCTCCGTTTTGGTAACGATTTGTTTGATATCTGATACTAATTCACCATCGTCTTTATTCAAAACTGAAAGGCACGATGATAACTTGATTATCAAATCTTATTTCATTGGTAATTGATATAAATATTTATTTATCATAAAAATACAATCGTGGCCGTCTTTTGCGCGCCACGTTGTCAAAAAGACTGGGCAACTTGATTGTAATAACTGAAGCTCATTAGAACGTTCCTGTCAAAGACAGGAATCACCGCATCCCGTAAAAGCCCAAGTGTTTACGAGTTACATGAAATTATCATAATGAGACGGGTTTTGAATTACCTGATTACAAATTTCGTTTGTAACATATACGGATGATGTTTCTAAATAACATCACCTGCAGACCGTTATATCTCTCCGTTGATCGAATTTGATGTCACTATACGATGTCTATCCGCCGAACCTCATCGAGACTGTACAGGAAATGTGTGAAATAGGAAAAATGACGAGGTTTAACTGCTACTTCATTATGAGTTGTCTGTCGCACGTACAATATTGTCTGGTTATATCCATAAAATATTGTTATAGCCAATTCTACGACCAATCTTCCTCAAACATTCAAGGAGAAAAACTTGCTGATTTTTTTACTGTTAAAGGCGCGAGAAAAATCCTTGGTTTGTGCTGCTTCAAACTCGCAAGCTCTCGCATGAAAGGCAGCGGTTCTAACCAGTGTACTACTGGTGCCAACAATATGCATGGCATCTCTCTAGTGTGTACACCTCATGTGGTTTCCGCTGAATACCAACTTTCTTTACAGACAGTGACAGGCTTCCCTGCAACCGGCCCTTAATTTGAATCCGCGTTTACTGATGTACGCCGATGCATTTGTGAAGAAGTTCTCTGCCTTGACAGCTCGTCCAACGAAACAGTCTCACAAGGCGATTAATACTGGATATTACTATAGGAAGATAAGTAATTGATTAACCATAATTAAAACTTATTGTCATCACTGAAAGCTAAACAGTGATGGAATTATTTATCCAGATTACACAAATTTGGAGAATAAAAAGTATAAAACAAATGATTCAACATCAAATGAGGAATTATTAAAGTATAAATCTACCTTGCTTCTCGAACGCAAGGTGTCTGCTATTGAATTTGGGCTAGCGTTGTAAAGGGCCTACTAAGGCATACAAAACGATATCTGATCAGCCCATAAATGAATAAATAATACCTTTCTTCTCGAACGTTTCCTGCTGTTTCGTCTCTCCATTCACTGTCGTCGAGGTCATCGCGTCTTTTTGTCTGACTTCGACATTTCTTGGCGGGTCTGTTGATAAGCGACATGTATCCAGTTATTACAGAGGATAAAGTATATCTCGTATTTCACAAAGTATACATTTGTTCTTTGTCACCATATACGGAGTTTCCGAGAGGAGGTATTTGCTAGACTTGGGCGAAATACATTTTGCAGGAAATACGGTTACTAAGTTTCGAACTAATAGCGGAGCTATTGAACGAAACGAATGGTCACACCTTTATGACCAAATAAGGCAAAGGTACCACCCTTTTTTACGTACTTCCGTTATGGTTACCACGGCAACCAACATTTCAATGATAAATTCAAGACGTTACCTTCGTCTTGTCATGTAATGTCAATGACATTATTCAAATTAGCTAATCCAGCCATATATAACAAAGGATTACACTCATTCTGAATGTCATTTTCCATTACTAAAAATTATCTTTATTTTTTAGAAAACGCTGACCTCACCTCCATTTCAAAGGCTATAAGAAATGCTAATAACGTTTCAGCTTTAAAGTACTGTGAAAAGATAGCTTTTCTGTTAAAAAGGGGAAAATACAGCCATACGCATCAAACAGTTCTCGAAATGTGTTTGGTATATACACCGCGAAACCCATCCGAGTTCGAGCATAAAATTCTGATTAAGAAACCTCTGCCGTATTACGAACGCAAAAATCTGTCAGGTTAGCCTCCGGGGATTGCATTTCGAACCTGACATGAAACTAATTGATTTGTTTTTGTGCACAAACATCCCTGGGCCGTTCGTTGCTTTACAGGTTTGATTACATAGCAGGCAGCACAAGGCGCGTTGATGTCGTTGACATTATCTTTCCAGGCGAATGTGACCCAAATATTTAGTTTCTTGTTGATAGCAAGTTACCTTTGTATGTCGATGACCTTATGGGCGGGGAACGAATCTGTGAGGAACGGAGGAATATTTTATCACAAAGCAATGTATTTTTCGTGTTGGAATACACGGGGTTGGAGACTTTGTTTCTCGTTTAAATCACCTCCACGTCCTCATCGAAGACGGTTGAGGACCGAAGTTAATTTTTGGCGTCAGTCTGTATGTAAGGTTACAGTGACTTGCAAATTTCTATTTCAATGCATATATGTGAGTAGACAATTGACTTGTTTACCAATCTAAATGTTGATCTATTTAGCGTATTACTCACGCGACTTCAGTAAAATTGCCAAGTCATCTTCAGCGTTAGTTTTCTGAAATAGTTCACCATCGTTATATCGTGAAATGTTTCCGTGTACAGGGCGTGATGGTATTACTGTCGGTATATACTGATGTATCAGTTATAGGCATATTCAATCTATCAATCCATGCGGACTGTATAGGAATAGTAGCACAGTGTAGATAAAAACACAATCTTGCACTCGGGTTCATGCCTCGATGATGATCATAAGAGAATCATGCCCCAACGTACACGCCTACCTAATGATCATAACACAATCGTGCCCTCAAGTATACGCCACAATAATGATCATAACACAAACGTATTCTCACGTACACGCCACAATAACGGTCATAACACAATCATTCCTTTATGTACACGCCGCCATAATGATCATAAAACAATCTACCCTCACGTATACGCCGTTATACTGATAATAACACCATCGGGCCATCACGCACAGGCCGTCATACTGATCATAAAACAATCATCCATCATGTAAACGCCGTCATACTTATCATAACACAACCATGCTCTCACGAAACACGCCGCCATCCTGTACTCATGTACAAATCGCAGTAATATCGAAAGTCGAATTATATACTCATGAAGAGATCGCAGTGAAATCGAATACATAATCATCTAGATAACGGCCATGCCATTGAAAGCCTGTCTATGTATAGGACAGAGCAGGGTAGTGTTAAATGATTCCGTATTCACCCGAGGACAGACCGCAATGATTTTGAATTCGCCAGAACTCAAACCTCTCAAAAGTCACCATGCAATGATGGTAAAGACAAAGATAAATTATACAACGTGTATAGACCTCAAGTATTATCCAAGCCTCTCTAAGGCTGTTTACAATGAATGTTTACATCAGCTATATTCAGCGCAGATACAATACCTTTGTCACTCGCGTACCACCGGTCAAAGATTATATAAAGCGTCTACCCATTTCGGAGACGGGTTTACTCCAGCAATCAGAAATAATTTACTGACGGGATGTTCGAAACCTCGACCTTTCGGTTACGAATTCAGTACTCATACGACTCGGCTTCCCTAGAAAATACACCATTATTTGCCCTCCAATACACTAAAACATTTATATGACATAAGGTTATTGCTAGACAGATGGGGTTAAGTTGTCGGAATATCTGATGTCAAGACGGACTTCTGATATCAGAGATTGATGGGCAGACATTATCGCGAACATGGTTAGATAATATATTATGTATAGTCAACAAGTCGCTGCTCTCGTTTGCCTCATCGACAAAGTGTCTGCGTGTGAAATTAGACGAGACGTCGTGACCAGGACGTGATAACGTCTGCGGGGAACAACCGCGCAAACAGTCAATATGCAGACGTCAATCCCCCGAAGGTATTAGCAGACTCGACTTGCGTTAACATCGTCGACGTATTAGTATGCTACCAGCGTTTTTTTTTTCTCCGAAGTGTATTAATTCGAGGAACTCTAATCATTCGTCTGAACCTGTGGCCCGCGGTGACGCAAAAACTCGTCGCTTTTCGGTTCAATATTATTCCGGCTGGAGAAAAAAGCAACTACCTCTATAGGTCCATGTTACTGCACGACATTCGAAATAGAACTATGTTTTATAAAACAACTTACCGGCGCTTTCAACTGCTTTAGTTGGTCACCTGAAAATATTCAAGATAATGATCAGTCAACTAGCACCGTCTTTATCAAGTATTCGCTTAAATTTGTTTATTTAACATATTTTGAAAACTATATCATTATTTTCCAGTGACAAATCGGTTTTAAATGACATTTTTATGTGTGAATTGTGATTTTCTTCAGTAGATATGCGCAGAGTTCAATGGAAACAAAAACCGTAGGGACAAAGTTCTGGCTAGAAACATAACATACCCGGTCTTGTAAAGGACCATAGGCTAGCTTGTGAAGGACCATAGGATAGCTTGTAAAGGACCATAGGCTAGCTTGTAAACAACCATAGGCTAGCTTGTGAAGGACCATAGGATAACTTGTAAAAGACCATAGGCTAGCTTGTAACGGACCATAGGATAGCTTGTAAAGGACCATAGGCTAGCTTGTGAAGGACCATAGGATAGCTTGTAAAGGACCATAGGCTAGCTTGTAAAGGACCATAGGCTAGCTTGTAAAGGACCATAGGCTAGCTTGTAAACAACCATAGGCTAGCTTGTAAAGAACCATAGGCTAGCTTGTAAACAACCATAGGCTAGCTTGTAAAGGACCATAGGCTAGCTTGTAAAGGACCATAGGCTAGCTTGTAAAGGACAGATAATGGCTCGGGGTAATGTCAGGCTTATATTACATACACACAACAGAGCAAGGACAAACCAACGGCGATTCACTAGCACTCAAAACATCATTTACCGATATTTTCGTATACATAGTTTCGAATAGATGGATTACGAATAAATACGTCAGTATGAATGTGTTAGAATCCTGTTGACATATCAAGCTTCTTAAATTCGACGTGATATCGCTTGTCACATATCATTTAAGTGACAAATCACTTTTCAAAATGTTGACTAAAAGGACTATACTGCTGGTGTTAGCCATATGCAGGTAATAACAGCAAATCAATCTTTACGCTTTAGTCATTAAATTCTTTCGCTATATTACTATGTATAAGTCGGTATTTTTTATTTTCTTGAGGTCACAAAAATCGACTTATACACTGCGTTATATTATGATGAATAATTAGATAGTACAGGGGGAGGAGAAGGTTGATCTCCAACTTGTGCACATGGTCGACTTGCACACATTGTCAATTCGAACCCTCTTTATATGTATCCATTACCGACTTATACATCGTCAAATCATCTATTATACTCCCAAAGAGATTCTCGGAGACCCGATCTCCGGAACAGTAAATTAGTCATTGACGTAAACGACACTTTCTGATAACGAATTGGGGAATTATAATAAATGAGATACAGACGCCGCCGGCAGCGTGGAGACTGGCGCGTAGGCGACCTATTTATCTGCTACCCACATATCGAGACGAGATTTTACGGCGGGGGACGTGTATTCGGTTTTCCGCGAAAGTAATTCCGATATGTGCGTAACACTGAATGATTTTTATCTGCTTCATTCATCACGAAGCCAGGTTACGTAAAATAATCACGGTGATTGAGTGGGACTCTGTCAGATTGTGGAATACTTAACAAAAATGGATGCCTGCGTCTTATATGATAGACCGTATTCATACACAGTAGAAGAATCGGAATTATGCGGTATATTGGTGGCTAACGTATTTTATTATACACATGGCAAAATGATTTCGACTTATACACTAGCACAACTTATACGCCGTCCCGATTCATGCCATACACCGAGGAAGAGGCGTCCCGGGGAGGGGGAGGCAGGAAAGAAATCTAGCCATCTTCTCTGAGCATCGTTCTATTTATAAACCGGAATTACCCGTCGGCTTGCTGCCATTTTGTTACAAGAATTTGACATTTTGTGACAAGATTGTGACATTTTGTGACAAGATTGTGACATTTTGTGACAAGATTGGGACATTTTGTGACAAGATTGTGACATTTTGTGACAAGATCGTGACATTTTGTGACAAGATTGTGACATTTGCGAAATGATAAGTTATACTCTTACATGATGTTATCAAAATGTCTATCACCTACTTATCACTTCACGTTCTTATGCGATGTATAGGTCTGTTAAGTATTTTTGTTTGACGCATCAAATGTCTTCGACTTATACAACGTCACTACTATATCTCCCAACTTCACACTCAGCGCCGTTTTAAGGCTCAACTGGTGGTCACAGACTTATAGTCTATAGAGAATTAAGTAAAGGTTTCGAATTCAATGACAGGCCCAATCCACGGTGGCACTACGATACCTACGGTAACACTGTTGTGATATTTTTCAGTCGCAAATGCCGTTAATGCCATCCTTGATCAGGATATAACCGGTTTTTTGTATTATGAAACCGCTTCCTAGCACTTTGTCGTAAGATAATTATAACTTTACGACGACCAGACGACGTACGCAGTTGTCGGCTCCAAGCAGACAATGATTCGATTCTGTGAATTACCATTGTAGCTAGATTCACTCTGTGATGCTGGATTCAGACTTGCCAGCGGCTACTCCTTTAAGATTGATAGAGAATTGTTTGTGTCTACGATTGATCGGGAATCGTTTGTATACCCGCACGGCCGATTTCATCAATGCTCGCACGATTTGTCATCTAATTATTGCCAGAACTATTCTAGAATTTTCTTAGTGCAGATAAACAGTAGCGCCACCACGATCGGTGACCATCTTGCGGATTCGTCCGTTGTCGCACTGTTTTGAAATAGACATGTCTGAAACAGCGAAGTTCCTACAATTCGCCCTTTTATTTAGTTAGTCAGGAATACGTTGATCACTGGATTAATCATTTTTCGGCGATTATTAAAAACAACCCATATGTCCTGTTTGAACCACATATTTTGACTCTTGCACGGGGGTGAATTCAAAACGAGCCGATGTTGGACTTCAACGATTAAGTCAGGGAATCTGTCGGTGTCGATGCTGAAGCACGAAGAGAGGTCCTCTCTCAATCTTCCCATTTTCGCCCCCGCGTTAAATGTTAGTGTGCTATCCCATAGAGAAACTTCGTTGCTTTGCCAGCTAACAAGAGTGGAAGCCACTTCTTTAGAGAAATAACAAGGAAAATAAACTAATGTTTCATTGTGATAGTGCTAAAAAGTTTCCGTTTTGTGTGTGTTTTTGTGTCTGTTCATGCACTCTGTAAAAAGCTGTGAATAAAATAACTTACAGAGTTCACGGCATCGTCGATTGGGAATGATGAAGACGGTTTTCTCGCTATTTGGTACACTAGAGATATTCTCACACGATATAGCGGAGTTCCATGCTCTGTTTATCATTGGCGTCATATCGACGTGAAAGACCGCCTTCAACTGAATACAGCGTCTTGTTAGTATCAACGAATCTTTTTCCTGTTTATAATTCTAAATATCTCTGGTTCTGTAATGTCTTTCTGAAAGCATAGTTTATCTGCATTTCTCGGTTCATTTATTCCTCAAACTCTGCCCTAGCAATGATGAGAAGTTACACCAGAAGATACTGTGCTAAAGAACTCTACAAGTCCTTCTCATACATTCAATTCCATGAAGGATTAACTCACATGTCTTGCGCGGTACTCTATATAGCAGTAACCGATGTCATTCTCCACAGGTCAATCAACTGATCTTGACTAACAATCCAGCATCGATTGCTGCCACGGTTATTTGCCAATTCGATAGCACACTAACTAGAAAACCTATGCAGTCCTACGCGTTTTTGAGCGGCGATAAATTATTCATGTACCATTAGTGAATCCGAAGAGACGATTTGTGTTCGGCCGTAGTGTTTCCTGTCCCTACAGAGTCCGTGACGACGTGACTCGGAATCCTTAGTCAGAATATATAATCAGCGCAATCAAGCCGACTGCCTCGAACATCGACACGATTCAATATTTGATCAGAGTCGCGTCAACAATTCGAGACCTACCAGCGTCATTCAATTATATCCTCCGGTCTAGGTTTATATATATCAAGTCTGCTCGTAAATTTGCTGAACGACTCGAGTCCATTGTATCGAACGTTGGTGATTGGTCGTTTATACAATGTTCTCGTAGTTATATAGTTCTCATCGCTGCGTATGTCGTTGTCCTCCAGTATGAATGACTAAATCGCAGCTCTTCCCTTTGTCATCCAGTTTGTAGCACGATGCGTTTCGCTTTTTCGCGTTCACTTACTCATCCCACAGTCGAAAGTATACAGTAGTTTACTCTAATACACGACTATCAGAGCACCAGACCGGTTTTCTGGACGTCGTGGACTCAGTGTCCCAGAACTAGAGGTTCTCTCCTGATATTTAAGACTTATTGTGTCGTCTGCTCGACGCAGCGCAACAGGCCTGTGTCACGTAGCCTAGACGGGTTGGAATTAGCCAACTATAATTATGGTTAAATTCGCGATTTAGAAGTGTTGCGTAGGCAGCCGCGATTCGCACGTAGCCCAATGCGGGAAGATTTAGATAATGAAATTTACATTTGGGTCATCAATCAGCACCGGATGTTAGCTGACAGTTGACTTTTTCGACTTCTCACAGTCCTCGACTCTGTAACATCCGTTGCAGATCTTGAAATGACGATCATATAAAGTTGATAATGAGATGTGTTGAATTAAGCATATTGAGAAACGGTACCATAAATATCTATAACACTGGTACCCCAAAGAAATCTTCCCGTATAACCAACCTGCAATTTTCGGCCAGTTTTAGAAAATCTTTTCTTGAAAAACTTAAATTTCATTATCGGTAGCCCGTAAATGGTCCCATTCCAAATACCTTGTACATTCAGTGTACGTGCCGTCCGGCATTTCCGCAAAATATCATGCGGCGCCATGTTTCGAGACACTCTCCTAAATATCATGCAGCGCCATGTCCCGAGACACTATCCTAAATATCATGCAGCGCCAGGGTCCGAGACACTCTCCTAAATATCATGCGGCGCCATGTCCCGAGACACTCTCCTAAATATCATGCAGCGCCAGGGTCCGAGACACTCTCCTAAATATCATGCGGCGCCATGTCCCGAGACACTCTCC
>WURV02151241.1:0-36652 GCA_011762755.2 Epimenia babai | reverse complement strand
CTGGTCCTCATCATCTTGCTCGTACCAAAGCTTCATTCGCACCTCCGTCTACTCAGGTCCCCAACAGACCCGGTCTATTGATTTGTAGCGAATAGAGTATTGCTGTTGATGGTCATTTATTCAATGTATTCGCCCAGTCGCCACAGTGGTGGCGGTGCATACAAATCCGACAAAGAGACCGAAAAATTTCTCTTATTCGTTCATAAATTTGATAGCTAGCTTCCACCTGACCAGCGCTCATCTCACTAAGATATGAGTAGCCACAAGAAGCAACACCAATAAAATTGACTATATCAAGACGCTCATCGCTTCACTCACCGAGAGAGCCGTCATTCCGGCCGCGGGAGCCGTTATTCCAACGTCCGGACGCCAGATTGGATTGGTAAGTAGAAGCTAAGTACCCTGCCGCAATGAAAACTTGGAAACTGGTTCTCCTCGTCAGCGGCTGCCTGGTTGGGGGCTGCGGTTTACTCGTTGGGGGCGGTGTCTGGTGGCTTCAGAAGAACGGACCGCAACTGCAAGAAGAGGGCAAGCGCGTCAAAGTCGAGGCCCATCAGTTTGGGCAAGGAAAACAACCTCAACTCTGCGAAAGCGAGGGCCTCAAACGACTCGATGCATGCGACGGCCTCATGTGCGCCGTCAAAATGAACCTCTTCGTCGAAGCGTGCCTTGAGGCCGCCGAACAAGACCCCGACTACTGCAAGAGCATTCCTCCCGAATCTGAAATCATGGAAAGCGCCAAGTATCGAGTGGCTCGTTGCCAAGAAGTGGGCCGAGAGGGCAACCTCTGCCAACAACTCTTCGGAGCAACGCAGAAGTTTTGCGATAGTCTTCTCCGCGACTAGCTTGTCCGCATGCAGTCAGCGCGCCGCCTCACTCAATTGAGTGCAGTTTTGAGTGGTCTTTTTTCTGCAGGGCTCGGATGGGCCTATTGGCAATGGCAGAGCGACCTCGCTCTGGCTCAGGCGGCCGATAGCCTCCTCGACTTTGCCGCCGGAATTCTCCTCGCGTGGGCGGTGGTCGTGGCTCAGATCCCTGGTGACGAGCGCCATCCGATGGGCCACGCCCGCGCCGAGCCACTCGGTGCCCTCGCGGTGGCGGCGCTCGCCGGGATTTTAGCCATTGAAGTTGCCACTAGCTCAGTGAAGTCGTTGCTCGGAGAGCCAAACGTCGTCCTCTCCTGGAACCTGCTTGGCCTCTTCGTCGGAAAGGCTGCGTTTCGCGGAATCGTTTGGCGCCTGGCTCGCACGGAGGACGGGGCCGCCTTTTCTGCTCTCGCTGTGGACGCACGCAACGATCTCCTCGTCAGCGGTGTCGCGATCCTGGGTTTCTTGGGAGCCCAAGCTGGAGCACCTCTCGTCGATCCAGCACTCGCCCTCCCCGCCGCCCTCTGGATTGGCTGGTCGGGAGTCGAACTCGCGCGCGAAAACATTCATCTGCTGTTAGGCGTCGCTCCGTCAAAAGAAAGACAGGCACAACTCCTCGAAGTCGCCTCCGGAACTCCAGGAATCGTCGACGCCCATGATCTCACCGCCTATTCGACGGGTGTCGCGTTGTCAGTCAACGTCCACGTGTCAGTTGACGAAAACCTGACCGTACGGGAAGGACACGACTTGGGCGAGCAGGTTCGCCAGCGACTGCTCGCCGAGCCTGACGTGAGCCACTGTTCCGTTCACGTCGATCCCAGCGAGTAAGCAGCATTTCCGACTCGGAGCTTTCCAAGCAAACTCGAAGGAGACCGCCGATAGCGATGCACGGCGACATGCTGCAAATGCTCACTCAATTCTGTGATTAGCTTTTCGTCCGGCCGAAAATCGAGAAGATGAAAGGATGTCTGATCTCGTTTACTTGCCTCAGGTCTTGGCTGGACCAGCGAAAACAATTGAGAAGCAAAGCTACGGCAAATGTGACGTACACACCTATCGACTCATTCATCACCAAGTGCTCGTCTACGAGATGAAGGGGTACTTGGCAGCACAACATATCGACGAATTCGTCGACGACATTCTCGCCATCGCAAAGGCCGAGAAGCCGAGAGGAATGATCGCCGATCCCCGGGAGATGAAAGTGCTGAGTCCGGAGCTCCAGAAAGCGATCCAAGAAAAATTTTGGCCAGGGATCGCTCGCCTAGGCGTCAGAAGAAATCCCGGCATCCTCCCCAAGGCAACAGTGACGAGGACAAGCACAACCCGCATGGTGAACGTTGCCACGAACACGATCTCGGCAAGCAATGGAGCCAAAGTGGAGATCACATTGTTACCGACTCTTGAGGAATGTCTTTCTTGGATCCTGCAAGACGACTCACCGCAACCCTCGGCGCTGTGAAGCGACGCCAAAACGTTCGAATGCGCCAACCCAAAGAGGACAAAGCTGACGCAACCGACGTGGATCACAAAAAGCCGAAAGCCAAGTCTTTCTGACTTGGCTTTCTCGTCAAACTGCCGCTGGGCGCCGATGGACGCCCAGAACGTATCGTTCGCCTATTCGATGGTCCCCTTCATGTCGTAGTAACCGAGCGAAGAGTATCCGGTGTACCCGTTTCCTTCGCCGTCGTCGTACCCGGTGTTGGTCACTCGCAGGTAGTACGTTCCAGCTTCCAAGCAGTCTCTGATCTTCACACCATGTTTCACATTCGTGTGGTCGCTGTCGAAACTGATCGCAGGCCACTCGTTGATCGGCCAAGTGCTGAAGTCGTAGTGGAACATCGGGATCCCGTTCACGACCACATTTCCGCTTCCGTCGACCAAATCAACCTTGGCGTGCAAGCTGTTGTAAAATCGGAGGGGTCGAATATCCAAATCGATGTCGCCACCGGACGTCGTGAACGAGAACATGTCGACTTCACCGTCAGCCCCGATCACACCGTTGTTCATCTGCGGTCGAACCGCGCCGTTCTCGACGACCAACGCGGTCGCGCTCCCGGCGTCTCCCCCGTGATCATCAGGGCCGGTAACCAAGGTAACCCGAGATGATTTCTAAATCGTCTTGATGGAAGACCGGACTGCCATCGGTGTTTTGTGTATCTCCTTGGGCCCAGTGAGCGAAGAAGGCACTGTTGTGGCCTCGAGAAGTATGGATATTGACGTACTTGGCGCCGTCTCCGGTCACATTGTCGAAGGGATGAGTGTGGTGATTGATTCCTAACCCATGTCCGATTTCGTGAATCACTGAATAATACTCAGGCCCAGCCTGGCACGTGTGTCCAGATTGCGTCTGCCCATGCCCGAAATGTGGGCGAGGACAAGAGCCGCCGGCGCCGGTGTGAATGCTGAAGCTGAAGAATAGACCGTTACTCTGCCCAGCAGCATCGTAAACGGCCTTGCTCGTGGTGACGTTGGTGTTGAATGGCCTCAACCCCTCCGCAACATGTCGCCAAATTCTGACGACCTGAGCTACGTTCCTCGGCTCATTTTTGAACACGTAGTAACTGGCTGCAGCGAGATAAACGGTAGTCGGAGCACCAGGCAAACTCTCAAGAGTCTTTGACTCCTCTAATGAATAGTCAGTCGCGGGCCTGACCATGTCGATATAAGTCGAGTTCGAAGAGCCACCGTCCGCATCGTCGTAGTCGGGAGTGACGATCGGTCCTGGGTCGCCGTCGCACGTCGAGCCGGTCGTGCCGCCAGTCCCCGTGGAGCCACCAGTCGATGTTGTGCCACCAGTCGACGTCATGCCACCGGTCGACGTCATGCCGCCGGTCGACGTCATGCCGCCAGTCGACGTCATGCCACCCGCTGCGTCAGAACCACCGGTTGCTAGAGAGCCACCGGTTGAGGTCCCTCCTCCCGATGCCGTGGAGCCGCCGGTCGATGTCGAACCGCCAGCAGCAGTCGAGCCACCGGTTCCTGACATGCTTCCTGGGTCGACGCAGGTAGTCCCAACACAAGTGAGGCCTGCGTTACACACTGCATCGACGCAAGCACAGCCTTCCGTCCCCGGTGTGCAATCGACGCCACTGGTGTTGCCTCCGTTGGTGTTGGAGCTGGTTTCGCTCTCCGTCCCCGAACATCCAGCAACGTGCCAGATGAGAGATGCGCATGCAGCCGTTGCGAGGAATGATCGATTCGTTCTCTTCATCGTTTTTCTCTAAGTCTTTTTTGGGTGTCCCCCGCCGCCAAAGTGCCAGCGAGCCTGTTGAACAACAGGCGGCAATTTTTCCACCCTCCTTTCGATCGAATGTTACGCTGACGGCGTTCGGTTACGGCGTTCTCGACGTTGGCACGAAAGCAGTATCAAAATGCTCAGTTGCATTTTGGAATCCGCTTTCCGTTTTGGACTCGCAAGAATTCATCGAGAGCACTTCAACTTCTCGACGCTTCAGAAATTCAAAAAATTGAATGAAGCTTCGAGTCGTTTGACCCGGCGGACAGCAGGGCAAACTCACGAATGACCCGAGCAGCCGACCAGGTCACTATTCACCAAAGGAGACTCGGCAAAGCAACGGCAGGCCCTGGCTGAAACATCCGATCTACTCATCCGGTTGAAGTTCGTTCCAGCATTGACCAATCGTGTAGCTACCCGCCATTCGTTGACCGACTAATTCAGCCACGAGAGCATCGGTGTCCCCGGCATCGTTCGCTGGAAGGTGACCGACCTTCAGCCGACAAGGCTCTCCGGCGCGGCTCCATTCCAAGTCGAGCTCAGCATGCGCTTTTCCGCAATCGCCTTCTTCTGACTCAGAGGCTGATTTCCAGCGCGCGGCAACGACTTCTCCTTCGATCGATTCACCGTCTTCCACCTCATCGCATTCGAGTGTGGACCTGACGAGCGGTGGACTCCCTGCCGCCGAGCCTGCATGCGGCTTGCCTGGGTCGAGGTCGAATTCATTCTTACCACAGCTGAGACTCACCAGCATCAAAAGACCACAAGCCATGAATGGGGAACTCAAGGAGGACATCTCCGATCTCTTCTTCATCGATTGGCGGAGCTCAAAGGCACGTTCCGACAAGATTCCACACGGTCATCCACGTGCTTCCGGTTCCCGGAGCCCAAGCAGGCTCGCCAGACGGGTGACCACTCTGATCACACCAGCTGGGATAGGGACCACAAGCATAGACCATCCCGTTTCGTTGAATGCGATCCCCGGTTGAACCGATCCCTTGAGATGAAGTGCCCGACTGAAAGGTGATGATCGAGGAGCAGTCGATCTCGCCTCCTTGATTCGAGCCCCCAGCAGCTGTTCCCCCCGAGGCAAAGCCACCCGACCCCGTTCCGCCAGAACCGGCGCCACCAGAAGCAGTTCCTCCCGCTCCGTCACTTTCCGAAGAGGTTCCGCCGCTCGCCGGGAATTCGGCCATTCCTCCGGTCTCCGCGTCAGGCCCTCGGTGAGAGGCGCCGCCCATGAGATCCCTGGAACCCGGAACCACACGAAATCCTCCGGTCCCTCCCGTTGAAGAATCACTCTGAGCCTCTTCTAACTGCTGATCTTCCAACGCTTCGATCGGTTCATCGATTGAAATCTGGGCACAACCACCCAGGATCGCCGAAACGAAAAGAACCTTCGTGAATGGCCAGGGGTTCCTGCACGTTGAACGAGCATTCCTCCAGATGATCAGAGAGCGCATGCTCAAAGTTTGAACCACCCACCGCTGAGGGTAAGGCGTTCATTTCTGCACCAGCCGGTCGGATGATCATCGACCACAAAAGGCACGCTCAGGCTAAGAATAAGGAAGGCAATCGTGTGATCGAAGGTGTACGAACGATGCACTCGCGTGATCTAGGTCAAACGGTGCACGCGAATCAGGTGTTTATTGCTGCACCACTGCGCTAGCAACGTTGCCTGCTTCAAACGCCAGCTACGGCGAGAAGAACTCATTGGGGAGAGTCGTCGTCCAGCCACCCCGGTTGCCACCCGTGCGCATTTCGATCCCGCTGGGGATTTTTCGAAGCGCGTAGTTTCCGCAAATGCTGTTCACTTCCGTCGAGAAGGGTGACGTTGCGAGAAGCTCGTCGATCTCTTCCCAACCCGATCCGACTCGAGCCTCGTGGTTTGCAAGGAGTGAGATCTCCTGGGTTTCAAGGCAACTCTCAGCCAGAGGAGAGCCTCCCGCGAGCGGAATCAAACTTGAAAAATACGGCAAACTGGGGTCTCCGTCTGGCACCCTGATCACTGCAATCCTTGAACTTGCATCGGAGTTCATCCGGAGAGACATCACGTAATCCACGCATCGGGTCGTTTCGCAAGGGGTGTCGAATTCGTGAATGGACGGGGTTTCGTCTAAAGCAAGCTCTTCAAATTCGACTTCCACTTCGTACTCTTGATCGAGAACGAGCGTACGAAGGCTCGTGCACTGGCGACGCGCATCAGCATTGCTGCAGACGAAGTCGTCAGCGCTCCAAAGTTCACTTCCGACTGTCCGGATTTCGAAGGCCCAATCAGTGCCGAGTGCCGCTGGATAGAGACGGAAACCAATATCATCGTTTGCAAGGATGGTCGCCATGTAGTCGCCATTGGCTGACTCAACGACGTAGCGAACCCGCATGGCATCGAGGGTTGTTGGCGGAACAAGCTGAACGATGAGGTTCGGAGCTGGCGTTGCAGCAGGGTCGCCCAAGGGTTCTGCGCTATGCGGTCTGACTTCAGCCGAAACGGTTGCCTGTACTTGTTCATCACGCGCTTGAGCTGTTGCCCGAAGAGTTTGCGCGGCTTCACTCCCAGCTAGCCAAAGGGCACTCACCAATCCTTCTTCGTTCGTCGTGCGATCGACGGGCCAGGCCCATCCCTCACCGACGGCGGTCGCGAACTTGAGTTCACAATTGGCGACCGGGACGCCTGTCTCGTCCAAAGCGCGGAACGTCGGTGTGAGGGGAGTGTAGGACTCCGAACCGGCCACGTGGAAATCGTCACCGACGATACTTCCCTCTCGAGCGAAGAACTCACTGGGTCCCACGACTTGAATCTCGCTCACCAGAGCGCACCCCTGGTCATCACCCTGAACACACCCACCTCGAACGCAAACCCCGCCATCACAATCAGAATCGATTCCACATGAGGGGATGCAGATCCCCGCTTCAGGGAGCGTCGTGAGTTGGGTTTCCTCAAGCTGGGCCGTCATGCCGCATTCGATGGCCAGTTGGTGGCTTTCCCCAGGGCAGACTGCTTGGCTGAGACCCTCGCACCCGGACGCGCCACCACAAGTCGTTGAGCAGACTCCGCAAATGCACGTCAGGCCATCCTGGCAAGCGGTGTTGGCATCACATTCAATCCACCAGTTGGTCTTGCTACCGCTCCCCTCGTTCCCAGCGACGGGACCGCTCGAACAAGCAAGCGTCAACGCGATAACACCGAGCGAGTACCACGCACGCATCACGTAGAATTCCTTTTCACCGATTGACCAAAGTAAAACTTCACCAGCTCCTCCGGACCTTCCTCGTCAAGAGCCACGCGCTCCGATTCACTCATTTTCGTTCGCTCACCCTTGTTCACCTGAGCAACTTGTTTCCAAACTTCATCCACCTCGCCTCGCATACGCTCCAAAAGACCCAAGACTTCCGTTCGCATCGGGTGATCAACGGAAATCTCAAAAGTCACCGTTGTCCCCCCTACCTCCTTCGGGCCAGACGAAGTGCTTGGGCTCGAAAGAAGTTTTTGACTGAGGGCTGCCACAACGGCCTGATAGTGATCGAAGACAGCTGCCTCCCATCCAGAAGGCTCGCTCCCCTCGATCGCTATGTCCCCTGTCCGCAACTTGTTGTCCTTCGTCCTCCAAATGCTCCCTTGTGCTTCCAAGGTTGCCAAGGCGCTGTCGATTGAGTCGAGCTCAGCGCCCAAAACTTGGCTGAGAGTTTGAGCGTCCTCGGCGCCCCGGTAGATAGCGACACGGGTGAGCGCTTCGAGCGAAGAGGCGTCCTCCGCCTGAAAGAGCGACTCGCGTTCCTCATCCGGAACAGCTCGGTAGCGTGCGTTGGGACCCCAACCAGCACGATAGACGAGTCCTGTATCGCAAAGATCTTTCACAATAGCCGCGACGGTTCGCGAGTCCTCTCGGGAAAAGCGCTGGGCAAGCTTTCCCTTGTCGCAGCCTGGGGTTTCTTCAATGAAGTTGAAGATCAGCTCCCAAAGCATCAGGTCCCGTTCGCCAGACTGTGCCTCCAGTCGATGAACTTTCGTTTGGTAGGTACGCAGAGCCAATCCAAACATATCCGCAACGACTTTGCGGGATACTCCTTGACGTTCAATTTCACGAGCCAGGTCGACAAAGACTTGATCAGCGACCTTCGCTAACGGCGCGCGGAGGCCAGCGCTCGTGGACAACTGTGCGACGAGAACGGTCGTCTGTTTGACGATGGCGTCAATGAGGAGCTTCGGAGTCATTCCAACGGGTATCCACTTCAAGTGTAGGAGATCCTGCAGACGAGAATCAGGTGCAGCATCCTGCACCTAATTCTCACTGAGTTGGACGCGGCACGATCGGCGAACTACTGGTGCAGGGATCGTCACCCCGTTGGAGCGGCAACTATCGACGCCTTACGCCAACCAGCGCACGATGGCAGCTCTGGTCCGTGGACCGGTCGCTCCTTCTCGTCTTCGTCGTCTGTTTTGTCGTCGGTTGCTCCAGCTCGGAGGAAAAGGCGCCTCCCCTCCAACGCCTCGGCACGCACCATGTCGTCCAAGACACCAAGTGCCAGGATGGAGAGTCACGCGTCTGCGCGATCACCTTTGAACAGGCAAACGGTGTCTTGTCCTGCTATCGGGGTGAGCAGACTTGTGAAGGCGAATCGTGGGGGCCTTGTACGGACGGCCACGAGAGAAAAGAGCTCGATCCTCGAGAAGCAAACTGGAGCGGCTTTCAAGATCGCACGAACCAATCGCTTTCCACACCATCGGTTTGCCATGACAACCCGTGCGACCCGACATGTCTTGTGTTCTTTGAAGATCCTCCCGACATCGGGCTGGGAGGCGGAACTGGAGCAGAGCCTCCTGCGCCAGGAGGCTCCAGTTGCGTCCATGATCTGTGCGAAGCAGGGATCGGTTTGGCAGAGAGTTGCGACTCTTGTGTGACCTTGATCTGTTCTCAGCATCCCGAATGCTGCGAGCAGTCGGATCCACAAGGGTGGCATGAGTCGTGTGCAGAGCTTGTGGGTCCGCTTTGCGCCAACGAGGCTCCCACGCTCCCTCTCTGTAAGTTTTCGCTGTTCACGCAGGGTGATCTGATACTGAGCCCTGGGAGTGCTGTTTCCGCAGGATCAATCGGAGCTGCCGGAAGACTGACTTTAGAATCGAGCACCGCGGAAGAAACCATCCTAGGAGGAACCGATGTGACCCTCGATGGTGGAACCTATGGGTCCGCAATCTACGTTGGGAATCACCTGAAGCAGACGAGCGGCACATTCTTCGACGCCACTCGCGTCTACGAAAATCTTTCCGTCGAACTACCAACGGTGCCGACTCGCTCTCTTTCTTGCGCGGCCTCTTCCGGCATTAGTGACGCACACGGGCGCTTCGACCATCACGATCCACCCAGGGGATACGGACACTCACGTCCTCGATGATCCCTCCGGTATCCTCTTTCTCTCGGACGTCAAACCCGTGCGGCTCCTATCCTCCGTTCAATCCTTTGGACTGGTGGTACGGCAACGGAGAGCGAGTGCTTCGAGAGGGTCGCGCCTATTCTTGTCGCTCAGGGCACGGAGCAAACGGCAACTTGTCGAGCCATCCAGGGACAGGCTCGTCCTGGAGCACCTATTGGAATGACCTCGGAGCCTGTTCCGCTTACACGTACAACGCCGCTGGACTCCCGCCTGCACCTCTCGATGTGCTTTGGTACACGAACTCTTCGGATGATGTCGTCATCGGACAAGGAACGCTCAGCGCCGGAGTGTTGATAGCTCCTTTCGCAACAGTCCGCCCCCAGAGCGGCAAGATGCGTGGAGCCATCTATGCCAACGCCATCGCGAGCGGCACGAGTTTCGAACTCGACTCTTCCGAGGTCCTAGATGCTCTCTGTTCGGCGACAGAGATCGCCGAGTCCGAGCCATCGGTGTGCCCAATCCAAGTCATGAGGCCACCCTTCAATGAACCCTGTGCGACCGGCCGAGACTGCCAAGTCAATCATCGTTGTAAGTTTCCGGCGACGCAGCCAACCTGCCTCCACAGCAAATGCGAACCTGGCCCACCTCTAGAAGCTGACTGCGACGAGTGTGTTTCGAAGATTTGTGCAGTCGACTCCAGCTGCTGCGAGGAAAGTTGGAATCGTGACTGCGTCAACATGGTGGCCACCGTCTGCGATGCTGTGTGCGACGAAGCGAGCTGTCTTCACGGGCCCTGTGAGAGCGGAGCACCTTTGGAACCATCCTGCGATCCATGCATCTCAACAGTCTGCCTCACTTCTGGCTTCGAATCCTGTTGCACGGACTCATGGTCGGAGAGATGCGCCCTCAAGTTTCGAGACGTTTGTGACGCCTCACCAACCATCACTCCCCCATCCAGAGGCTCCGTTTGCGACTACTCCGTTTACGGACGGAATCAGGTTCGGGCGAACGACAGCGACCTCTTTGGTGGTTGGGTGGGTGCCCGAGGAAACGCTTCAATGCAGGTCGTTGGTTCTCGCATTCATGGAGGAGGACTCACGGCGTCGGCATCCCTTTCTGCCTGGTACACCTACGTGTACGGCGACTACGCCCTAGGGTCCGCTTCCGCGAACCCTCCGACTTATTTCCAACGCGCCGTATCCTCTTCCGCCCCGCCTGCTCCCAACTTCCCGACACGTGCCGTCAGCTCTTGTCTTGACGAAGCAGAAACGAGAAGCGGATTTCTGCCGCCTGGAAACTATCCCCACGTCACGGTTCCTGCAGGTGAGACTCTCATCCTGATCGGGGGATTGTATGAGTTCAACAGCCTCGTCGTTGAGACGGGAGCTGTGCTCCAGTTACCGCCTGGAGGGGATCGGGTGGAAGTCAACGCGTGCGGAGACATCGTCTTCGAGCAAAACGCGCGGATGCAGGGGCCGCCGACCTCGGACACCGGGAGCGTTTCCCTGCACGCCAGCGGAAGCTTTCGAGCTCTTGGAAACAACACGTTACTCGGACTGATTCTGTCGCAATCTTCAACCTATGTGGGGAGCCATAGCTCGGTCTACGGGGTGCTCGCCTCCAGAGGTCGCACCGACGTATTTTCGTCGCTCGTCGATTCGACGAGCCTGGACGATACCTGCGAGCTCTTCTGGGATCCGGGGACCACAGTCAACTACCCGGCTTGCCCGGTTACCATCACACCAGATCGAGCCGAGGAGACGGGTGAATGTGTGGAAAACCTCGCTGGGTACGAAGACGAAACATGTTCTGGCTTCGATCTAGCTCTTGGAGTCCCCTGCGATGGCAACGTTCCTGTTTGCAACCATGGCACAGAGGAGTTCTTGGGCTCGGTCGACATCGGGCTTTACGAATTAGGACGAAATCAGCTTTCCACGGAAAACCCACCGACCGCTGATTTCTTCTGCTCGGAAAGTCTGACGATCGCTGCAGGAAGTTGCGAGTCATTGAATTGTTCCCAGCTTGAGCGAGGAGCTTATACGCTTCTGGTTGATCCGGACCATTTGATCGCAGAATGCGATCAACGACGCCTCGACAACTGGACGCTTCAGGCGGACCCGAGTTGTGGAGGCTCCCTTTCGAACCACGAGGAAGTTCACCGTTACGAAGCCGAGTGCCCTCCTCATGCGAAGCCCGCCTGGGGGCTTCTGTCCTGGTCCGCCGAGACACCGGGCGCTTCACAGGTGGTCTTCGAAGCAGCGACAGCCGCCAGTTCTTCTCGCCTAAGTGACGATCCCAGTTATCAAGTGATCGGAACCGCTGCGTCCCTGCCGACGAACACGGCAAACTGCGGAGTGCTCTCGACCGCGCCCACGTGCCCGGTGGATGTGACCCAACTCCTCCAGCTGGGGCCTGAGCCGGAACCCTTCCTTCAACTCAAGATCACCCTCAAAAAAGACGGGAACGATCGACCCACTTTGCATGACTGGCGCCTCTCCTACAGCTGCATTGTCGACCAATAACCAACAACACCCTTCTGATTGATTGCGAGGTTCCATGGCAAGATGGTTTTTACTGCTGCTCCTGCCCTTGATGTGCCCAGGCTGTTTCGGCGGACGGATCCGAGTTGACGTCCCGAATATTCGAGGACGCCTTCTTTTTGAGGGGCAAAGCATCTCAGCGAAAAAATACATAATCGAACTCTACGATCGCCAATCCTGTGACAGGAAGGAGCACCTGATCGAGCGCGCTCACGCCGACGAGCGAGGCGAGTTCCACGTCGAGGGAACTCTCATGCGCATGTTTCCTCTTTCGGCGCAGCCTCCCGAGAGCTCGAGAGAATGGGCGCTGTGCTTCACGGATGAGAAAGGGAAAACAATCGCTTGGAACGTCTTCCTTCGCTCATCCTATTTCGACTTTCCAGAGACTGTGCACGTTGATTGCGAACTTTCCGATGAACGAAGGCAACACGAAATGGACCGCAGCGAATCCACGAGAAAACTCTCTCACGACGAGCTCCTGGTTCGAACCCGATGTCAGATCTTGACACACATTCCTCTCAAGATGGGGTTGAGCGGCTGCGTTCCCGATGGGTCACCCAGCGGATGCACTCCTTTGTCGTTTCGAACGAAGAAGAAGGAGCACGCGCACGTCTCCCCTTCAGGAGACCCACGCCAATCGTTCACCGGCAACCACTCGTGTCACCAGTCGGAATGCCAAAAGCGGTTGTGAACTGCTGGAAAAGTCGTAACCGATTTTCCCATTGGGCGATACGAACTGGTTCGTTGCTTGAGCATTCGATGCCATTGATCGCTCGTACGGTTTGCCCGAAGCCGGCCCCTCTGATCAACGCGCCGTGACACATACACTGTTCCATCCAAAACCAAATCGCAGTTCCAATGGCCAGCTCTGAGTCCTCAGCCACCAACTCAGGGTTGGCAACGAGGTCCACACCAAGCGCCTCACCAGCAGCCCAATAGTTCGGCGACCAGCTCAACTGGATCGCGCCGCGACCATGGTAGCTCAAGTCTCCGTCTCGATAGACTCCACACGCCAACAAGTCCGTCATCCACTTGCCTTCGGCGCAGATAATCTCCTCGGCGTATTTCAATCCACCGGACTCATGAGAAATGTTAGCTAAAAACGCAGCCGCCTCGCGCTTTCTCATGTCTCCGTCACCCGTGCGTGCGTGCGAACGCAGCGTAGTAGCTGTCTGCAGCTGCAACGAGACCCTCATAGCTATACGGAGCTCGCGCGTCGGGGAAGAACTGCTCGTAGAGCTCCGGGGTGAGAATGCTGCAGAATGAGTCGTCACTGCACAATGCATTCGGCTCCTCCGCTGGACTGTCGTCCCATTTCAACCTCAGGATAGTTTGGGCTCGCTCCCCCAACATCCGCTGATGGAGCTTCTGGTGAATCACCTCTGCTCGACTCCGGAGTCCCCTCAGCCTCCGGATGGGAATGGACGAACATCGATTCCCCGTCGACCTCGTCGTTGCAGGCGACCGTCTGCGTGAAAACGAGCACAGCCCATGAGGATAATGAGCTCAAAACGGTTCGACTTTTCATCAGTCGGGACGGTACGCGAGTTTCCGTGAAGTCGCGGGATGCGATTACCTGCACCTAGCGGGAGGTGCAGCGTGCTGACGGTGGGTGCGCCGCTCGATGGTGCAAGAAATCGCGCCTTACTTTGGTGTTCTTCGGGTGTCAGAGGTTGCCGTCCCCACTGCGAGTTTCTCGTTCGACGAGAACTCCTTCCACCGAGAGGAAGAATCATGAAGAAGTATCTGTCACTACCCCTCATCTTTGCTGCGGCACTTCCAGCCTGCGGATCTGGTGCGGTCGCGGAGGCGATTCGCCCCGAATCCATTTCGGCACAAAAAGCCACAGGAGAATCGAGCGAGGCTCCACGCTGCGGAGCCGTCCCCGACGAAGCGGAGGCGTTCGTTGTCGATCTGCCTGCTCAGCATCGATCCGATCTGGAAGTTCTCATGAGTGATGGGATCGTTCCTTTGAGATATGATTGCGACGGACTGACGATCCTCAAGTCATGCTCAGTCGACGGAAGTTACGAATACAAAGGGTCGCTCGCCAAGGAGCAAGTCATCAGCCTAGCCAACGGTGATGAAGTTCGTGCCAACCTCCCCTTCAACGGCGCCTCGGTGGCCGTCAAGGTGGAAGCAGCGATGGACCGAGGAGCAACCCTCGATCTTGCCACGGTGATGGTTGGGCAAATGCGCGCGGCTCGCTATGAAGTTGGACAAGAGGAGCTTCGCGGCCGGTGCGACGGAGCTACGCACTTTATCAAATCAGCCTATGTTGGCGCATTCGCTATGCAGCAGTCGGAAAAAGGCTCAGCGAAAGTCGCGGCAGAGGTTTTCTCCGCTGGCGCATCAGCAGGAAGCAAGAGCAACAGAGAAGCGTTCGAGAAAGACGGCGATATCGAGGCCTGCCGCGCTACCGAAGCGGATGATGCCCAGCCTCGTGAAGGGTGTGGAGCGGTGCTCCGTCTCTACATGCTGCCGATCTCACCGACCGGAACCGAGGTTGCCCAGTTCGCCGAAACCAAAGTAGCTCAACCCTCCTGCCCCGAAGGTCTCGTTTGGCTCGGTGGAAAGTGCACCGTGAGCCAAGAAGCTCAGTGCAGTGACGAAGATCTTGAGGCGTGCAAGCGGTATTGCGAACGTGGCGACGGTGATGCCTGCGCCGTGCTGGGAAGCGCGACGCTCACCGCCGGCGAACAAGAAGGCAATCGCGAGTTGGAGACCATGGCTGCGGCGATCCTCGCGAAAGCGTGCGAACTGGGAAACGGCCAAGCTTGCGGCATGGTGTCGGGCATGTACTCGCGCGGTCAAGGCGTCGAAAGCAATGAAAGCCGTTATGCGTCCTTTGCTTCCCGCGGGTGCCTCCTGGGCGACGGACACTCCTGTTTTCGAAGCGGTTACGCCTTGATGGAGGGGATTGGCGTCAAACAGGACGAGGATCTCGGGTTTTCAGCCTACACTCAAGGCTGCGCCGCCGGCTACGCGCGCGCCTGTACGAACCTGGGAAAGGCTTACAGCCTGGGACGCGGCGTGGCGTCGGATGTATTCAAATCATTCAAGCTCTACCTTCGCGCGTGTGAAGGCGGGTCCGCTACCGGTTGCTACAACGCCGGTACACGGTTGGCCAAAGGGAAGGGCACCGCGCGCGACGACGCCCGCTCAGAGTCCTACTACTACCGTGGTTGCCAGCTTGGAAACGGTAAGGCATGTCGAGTAATTGCTCGCATACGCGACGACGTCAGCTTTTTGAAAAAAGCTTGCGAGCTGGAGGACGAGAAGGCCTGCGCCTTGCTGAATCTGTAACCCAGATCTTTCATCGTGACTGATCGTTGAGTCGCTGGCGCAGGAAGCAACACCCCTAGCTCGACGCAACGATCAACAACTCACGTTGTTCTCCTTCCGAAGCTAGAGGATGGGCACACCACGCGACGTTGGGCACCCCCAACGAACCGCGGGTGTGCGTCTTCAAGCCATGTGGGTGGCTGAACCGGAGGAACGATGAAATTAGCAAACTTGATTCGACCTGTTGTGCTGGGCGCTGTTCCAGCACTGCTCCTCGCCTGCTCTGGCAAGGTTGAGCGAAGCGAAGGAGGACCGAAGCTCAACTCCAACCAGGCTGTGCCTCCCGAGGGCCAACATGAAAGCGAGGAGATCTTCGACAAGAAAAACGGTGATTCGTCGAAGCCGGCAAACGACCCCACGGGATCCCCACACGACCTTCCAGACGACGATGATCCGTCGTCTAAGCCGGATGGCGGAGGATCGATCGGCGGTTCAGCTTCCACACCGGATGACGGAACGTCCACCGGTGGCTCGCCGACCACAGTGAGCCCTTGCCGCACACTTTCGGACTGCTGCGCCGACTTCGACAACGCTACTGGGAATCAGACCTGCTCGATTGCGTTGGTCGGGAATGAGAACGAGTGTGAGGCTTCGCTGAATGGAGTCGAGTTCGCCGCGCCAGGAACCTGCGACTTCGCCGTCATCACACCCGTCGAAAAGTGTGGTGAGTTGGCCGAGTGTTGCGAAACAGTTGACGCAGAGCTCTTCGGACGGCGAGCCACAGCCTGCTACACGGCTGGACTTGGGAACCAGCAGTCATGTCAGAGCCTCTTGAACGTCCCGCAAGTCGAAGATGAGGGGTGGTGTGCGGAACCAGATCCTGAGCCCGGCTTGTGCGCTCGGCTCGAAGACTGTTGCAGCGACTTCGACGACGCCAGCAACTTGACGAGCGTTTGCGCCGTGACAACCCAGGGCAACGAAGCAGCCTGTAGGCAGGCGTTGGATGGCTTAGCACTCGCTGCTCCGAACTCCTGCGATTATGTGAGCTCACCACCCGTCGGCGCATGCCTTGAGTTGTACGGGTGCTGCGAGGACTTCGACCAGCTCGGGATCGCTTGGGAAGGCAGAGCAGCGTGCTTCATCGCTGGACTGCAGGACCAAAAGCGATGCCAGCAACTGTTGGACGATTCGCGGAGCCTCGTGAGCGGAGTTTGTGAGGTCGAATGAACCAACGACTCCCGAGCTCGATCCGAAAATGGTGCAAGTATCGACACCTTTCCCCTAGCTCACTGCCTTTCCATACTTTTCGAATGGCATTCCGCACTCCTCAACTGGATCCCTTCTCGCTCGCGGTCATCTGCGCTCATCTTGCAGGCTGTTCCTCGCCCAGCGCAGAGCCGAAAAACACAGAAAAAACTGCGCCATTCCCTGAAGCCAGCGACACCTCAGAAGCCGATGCCGAACTCAATGTCGCTCCCCTAATTGAGCTGGACCACCCTCCGGAGGAGAAGGACGAATGGTCGGAATGCGAGTCCGTGAGCCAGGAAGCTACCGAGAGTCTCAAACCCCAAGACATCATCCTCGTCGTCGACAATTCGGGCAGCATGGGAACGAAATCCACGCCATTCAAGATAGAATCAACGACGACTTAGCGTTGGTGCTCGAAGCATCGGGGATCGACTATCGCGTGATCTTGCTTTCACGCTACGGCAGCGCCGACCACACACAGATTTGTATTGGCTCTCCCCTCGGTGGCCACGATTGCTCCAATCCAGCCGTCGATCCTAGCCAACCAGGCGACCCGGTTGCCAACACCGAGAGGTTCTTTCACTACAGCGAGGAAATCGGTAGCTGGGATGCTTGGTGCCAAATCATCGAGCGGTTCGACAGCGCGGCGACGGCACACCAACAACCGGGAGTCAGCGCGAACGGATGGCAAGAATACGCGCGAGAAGAAGCATTTAAGACATTCCTCGTCTTCAGCGATGACCGCTCCTACTGCACAACCAGCGAGTGGGACTTTAAGTACGGGTATCATTGGACCGAGGAAACGATCGAGGGAAGCGTGGCCGCGGCAGCTCGATTTGACGACGCACTGCTCTCACTTTCGCCGACTCATTTCGGCACCAAGGAGGAACGCAACTACAACTACTTCAGCATCGTGGGTCTGGAGGCGAACACCCCGGCGACACAACCGTGGGCACCAGACGACCCAATCGTCACTGAAAAGTGCGGAGGCTTTTCGACAGCAAGCGCAGGTCCCAATCATCAAGCGCTGAGCATTTTGACGGGCGGAGGGCGCTACCCCATTTGCGAAAATGCTGACTTCGACGCCGTCTTCCGGTCGGTTGCGAAAGGCATCGTCGAAGGCGCGAGCCTCAGTTGCGAATGGGAGATCCCTGCCCCCCCATCGGGCCAGGTGTTTGACCGCAACAAGGTCAATGTCCAGTTCTCTTCAGAAGATGGCACGGTTCAAGAGCTTCTCCATGCATCGCGAGAAGAAGAGTGCGGCGCGACCGGGGGCTGGTACTTCGACGACCCAGACGCACCAACTCGGATACTCGCATGCCCGACGAGTTGCTCGTCGATCAAAGCCGACCCAAGCGGGGCGATCGACATCCTCTTTGGGTGCGACACGAAGATAACCGTTCAATGATCCAGTCGACTCGCGTCGACGCGAGCATCGCATCAGCGCACCGAAGCCGTTCGATATCGAGTCGTCGCCCAAACGGTAGGGCGTCCATCACGTCCCTTGCGCGGCATGGGATTGTCTCGCAACGGAAGCGAAGGATCGTCGCAAAGGGGTAGTGTGCGATCATCGCGAAGCGGCAGCGCGGGGTCGTTCCTCAATGGGAGCGAAGGATCGTCGGTCAAGGGGAGTGAAGGATCACTTTCCAATGGAAGGGAGGGATCACGCGCGAGGGAGATGGCTGAAGGTGTGATTTGAAAGCTCGAATCAAGACGAAGCAGGTCTGGACTGTCACGGAGCGGCAACGTGGGGTCGTCGCGTAGAGGGAGGGTCGGGTCGTCGTGAAGCGGCAGCATGGACGGTCTGTCGGGGGTACGTGCGCGAGCTGTCGCTCCTTCCCGATACCAGTTGAAATCGCCCTCACCCGCGGGTGCGAATAGCGTGCAACGCAAGGAATAAAGACCATGAAGTTCACCTCTCTCCACCACCCAACCCCCTCCCTGGCGCTTGCTAGCCTTTTCGCAGGAATCGCCTCCGTCGCAGCTTGCGCACCCGTCGAAGTTCCAGAATCGGAAGAAGCATTTCAAGAAGTTGATGAGCCAGCCATCGAATCAAACGATGACACGGTTGTCCCCCAGCAGTCTGACGAGAATGACGAACTTCTCCCTACGTACGACCTCTCCGAAAAAGAGACTCTGGTCGTCAGGAAGAACGATTCAGAGGACATCCGAGCCATGTCTCTCAACATCTACGTCAAGGAAAAGGGCAAGGGGCAGACTCCCGATCTCGACGAGCGCGTGCATCTGATTCGCGAAATTCTTGAACACTATGAGCCAGACATCGTCGGCCTCCAGGAAGTGCATACGGACACCTGGTCGTCAGTCGAAAAGGTGCTCGACGATGACGATGGTGGACCACTCGACTACCGCTGGTACCTAGTTCCCCGGGGAGGGGGAGGTACAGCCAAAGAGGCCGTCGTCCTTATGATTAAAAAGTCACGCTTCAAGACGCTTGAGGACAACCACAAGACGATCAAGAACAGCGAGCGACGCAACCGAGGAGGTTGCAAGTCGAGCATCGGAGTGAGCAACAGGACGGTGCAACGCGTCAAGCTGGAAGACAGGCAGACCGGACGGATCATTGACGTCTTCAACACCCACTTCCCGACCGGAGACAACTGCGAAAAAGTTGGCATGTCCATCATCACCCGTGAGTACGTGAGGAAGTTCGGCGACAACGTACTCCTCCTGGACGACTTCAACACTGGCTACAGAAAGAGCGGGTCATTGCATGACCCCATGCTCAGTCTCATCCCTCACCCGTTCTATCTGCAGGAGACCTATCGGACTCATAAGGGGATCTCAGGCTCCGGCGAAGATGACCGAGGAGACCATGGTCGTTCGTTCATCACCGGGGGAGCCGATGATCCAAGCGATCGTCTAGGGAGCAAGATTGATCACGTGTTCGCTGCACCGGCCTTCGAGATTTCGAGAGTAGGGATCGATCGGAGCCTCTTCGAGAGCGATGGCGACAGGATCCCCTGCGGCGATTCCAGATCTCGCATTCCAGAGACACTCAACATCAATGGGTCTCGTACCCCAACGTCAATCACATTCGAACCGGGTGTAAGAAGGGATCCGGCTACGTCAACGTCTCCTCACTTGATTCCTACTCCGATCACTGGGCGGTCTGGGCCGATATCAAGAGAACAGATTGCTACTACTCGGATTGTCGAGCTCGTTTCTGACAGTTCCCCCGAGATTAGCCATCAATTGACCGACCGCCGCTCAACCAATCCTCAACGACTGCATACGTCCTCGGTGAGGGCTCTTCGTTGTTGGCCAGCTTGAGTTCGTCGACGACTAGGCGGTACCCCTTCTTCTTGATCTTCAGGGTGGCTCGCTCAGGCTCCAAAACGCGAAAGAGAAACGCCTCTCCTTCGAGAAACTCGTGCACCATCGTCGCCGCGCAGTGGTTCATCGCGCGGCCTTCGAGGTGAAGCTCATGTTCGTCCTCAATCGGAAGAATCGTTGCCGACGAAACCACGGGAGCTCGGGGAAATTTCCGAGGATAGGCGGGGAGCTCTCGGAGACGCTCAGGAGCGGAATCGTGCAACTCCGCGATGAACTGCTGCCGCAGCTCGTCGAGAGCCGCCCCGTTCTTACAGCCAGCCACCTGAGGTTCTAGGTCACGATCAAGCATCGCCCCCAAGGACTGAATTTCACTGATGAGTCGAGCTGCGGCGGGCGGTCCAATCGTTCGAGTACGTTCTGAAAGCTCCGCACGAAAAGCTCGGAGATCGCACAGCTCCGGAGATGCTTCGAAGTATCGACGCGCTTGGAACACTTCACTGAGCGGTCGAGAACCAGATTCCTGGAGCAGCTCCTGGTCGGAAATGCGTCGGATTGTTCGTTCGAACTCGCGGTAGTTACCAGGAACCTCAAAACGTTCGATGAACTTCACCCCAGCCTCTTGCCCAATCCCACCAAGCCAGCCAACTAGCTCGCGCTTTTTACGTCCCAAGAGCTCCGCGATCTCCTCATCACTGAGTACTTGTCGAGAAACCTGAAAGGCCAAAAGCGAAAAGAGCACCGGATTCGTTTTCACGAGCTCGATCGCGGCCGGCGCCCTTTGGACTAACGAGATGAAAATCGGAGCTGCGTCTGGTTTGAGACACGAAAGCGCAAGAAGCTCCTCCGCATCCGTCAATTGCTCGTCCGGGACCTTCAATGATGACTCCAAGAATACAGATTACTCGTTTCACTGGAATCAAAAAGGCGGGTTACCAGATCACGGTGAACTGCCTTGCAGAGCTCAACCGCGAAGCTCAGCCTTCACCGACCGCTGTTCTCTGCATGAGAACACTCCTTCCGCCGTTTTCTGCCGTTCACAAGGAACAACCAGCGGCTGTATGGCATACGCGAAGAACGGCCATGCCTTTTCGACAGACTTTCCTCCTTCTCTTCGCGGCGTTTCTTTTGATGGGTTGCGGCTCGGGGAAGACGACCATCATTCAGCCGACATATCGAGCGCCGAAATCACCCAGTATCGAAATCTCGCCGGGTGATGCTGATGTTCCCGTGTCGATCACGTTGCTCGATGCGTTCGAAAACAAACTCGACAAGCGCCTTTTCGACAAGAAAGGCTTCGAACGCGGTCGCGATCTCACGATCAAGTACCGCGTCACTCAGTTCGACCCGGGAGGCTTCTACGGAATCGGAGGGCGCGGCTCAGTCACGTTCAATGTGAACTTCATCGACCGAGAAGGACGCGTCGTGTCGAATATCGAAGTGCACTCGAAGACGGGCGTAGGCTCTCTGACTGGTCACATCAATCACGCAGTTTGGATTGCCGCACGCCGAGTCGCGAACCACGCTGAAGAAAGCTTTCAATAGGAGCTTGCTTCTCGATCAGATCGAGTTGAAACCGTCTGAAATCAGCGAACCCGATACCGGACGAAATCGGCAAGCCACATCCGACTGACTACCAATGGCCTCCAGAGGGAACACACTCACCCTCACGGAGGCACAATGTTCAAGAAATTCATCGCAACCGCATTCATCAGCAGCACCGCAATGGGCTGCGCCGCAACCACCGCCGAAGACGACGAAATGATCGGGGATCTCGAGTTGCGCGAGAAAACCCAAGAGATTCAAGGGGGAGCCCCCGCGACCACTGAGCGCTCCATGTGGCGCTACATTGCCAAGGTTTCGGGCTGCACCGGCACGATCATCGGGCCTCGTCACGTCCTTACTGCAGCCCATTGCGGCAACGCGAAGAAAGGCTCATCTGTCAAGTTTTATCAAGCCAGCGCAGACGGCTCCGGCAAGCCCATCGACTCCGGTCACGACGTCGACAAGGTTTATCTATCCTACCAAGTGTCCAGCAACGACAAGACGGACGAAAAGGGCGACTTGGCGGACTGGCGCGTTCTCTACCTCGACAAAGCAATCCCGAGTGCAAACCGAATCGCGCCGATCGCTTCATCGTTGAACAGTTCGGCTGTCACGGCGATCGCATTCCGCTCAATCGTCGAGTTCGCCATCGTACCGAGACCACCGTTGCAGATCGACTCGATGTAGTTGTCTCGGATCTGCGCTTCCGTGTTGTTCAACATCCAAAAACCGTTCACCGCACCGACGATCCGATTGCTTTCGATTGCCGCATCAAACATGCCGCGCAAGATGACGTGATTCTGCGTGTACCAACGTTGCCCGACATGACTGGGCAGTTCCTTGGAAAATACATTTCTCGTCTCGAAGCGATTGTTGACCAGCACGTTGCTCGCATCGAAGGGCGCCGCAGGAAGCGGGATGGCATTGAAGGACGCCCACAGGTTGTTGCGGAAGTCTGTATCTCGAATCTCGAAACGTGACGTGTTGTCGTAGACGCGGACTCCGAAGAAAGAATGCTCGACCAATGACTGATTGTTCATCAGGATCTCGGAGGACTGGCTCACCGAAATCTGATCCCAGGGGTCGTCACAGTTCGCCGTAAAAGTGCCCGCGTCGACGTTCAGGGAGGCATTCTCGAGAACAATGCGAGACTTGTTCGGCCTTTCGATCTGATTGCGGAACGGCACGTAGTCCCCGCCTTCCATGTAGAAGACGGTCCCCGGCGTCACATTGAAGGTTCCGTTCTTGAGAGTCAGTACACCATCAATCAAGTACGTTCCGTCAAAAGTCACCGTGCTGGTCAAGGCATCGATCTCCATGGGGGCGGCGCTTCGGTAAACGGCCTGACGCTGTCCAGTCAGGTCGACGTAACCGCGTGCACATCGATCCATGTGCACGTTCACGCACGAAGGGCCCTCGTGGCAGAGATTGTCTGCTTCTTCGAACGCCATGCACGTCGTGATGCTCCCAGTCGCCGACTCCAGAACTTCCGCTTCATAAGTCAACACGATCGACTGCCCCGGAGCTAGCGAAGGGATCGTGTGGGTCAGTTCAGAACCAACGAGCGTAAAGTCGGTCGTTTGGATTTGACCGAGATGAGCTGGAACAAGACTCGAAACGGTCACGCTGCTCGCGGTCGCCGACGGATCGGTATTTTCCACCGTGACTTCGAAGGTCAGCGTCTGCCCGACAATCACATTCGATAGATCGGAAACCGGAGTCCCGCCATCGAGCACTCGGTGAGTCACGCTCACGTTGGCAAGCAGGTGACGATCGAGTCCCGTGGGGTCAGCCGGAACGAAAGCGCCATCGAGATTGATTGTCCCAGAGTTCGTGAATTGCCCGTCAAGATGTTGAATGTCACCGCGTATAGTCAGCTCGCAGGTGCTGTTGAAAGAGGACTGTTCACTCGCCAAACTGAGTCGCGTTCTGGCTTCGATAGAGCCGAAGTTCAGCACCTCACCCTCATCCAGGCTCACCCAGTCCGTGATGATGTTGCCGCGGTTGTGGAGCGTTCCATCGCGAGCGAGACGAACGAGATCTGTCGCCTGGATGGAGCCTTCGTTGGTCAGTGAGCCGCCATCGATCATGCGCACAGCTGTCGCCTGGATCTGACCGTAGTTTTGAACATGAAGGTGGTTGCGAACGTGCAAGCTGCTCGTCGTGATCGTTCCGCTGTTCGACCATTGAGCTCCTGGATGGTCCTGAAAGAGAGCTAGCGTCTGCAAGTTCACGTCACCGCACGTGGCCAGTTCACCAGCACCTTCGAACCGCACTGCGATGTCGTAGGTAGAGCCAGCCGGGGCGCAGATCTTGTCGCCAGTCAGCACACGGACGAGTCCGGAAGTCGGGGCAACAGCAGTACAGCCCGTCGTGCACAGATCCGTCGGAGCAGGCTCGGGCTCTTGGCAATCTTCGCAAAGAGGCACAGGAAAACAGGCTTCCCCGTCACCTGGTCCACCAAAGGCCATCCCACTTGCCCCGTGTTGCATCGGACCCACGGCAGTCACCGTGCCAAAGCTGGGGTCGCCATGAACACCGAAGGAATGGAGAGTTCGACCACTCGCTCCAAAGAGCTCACCGTCGGAATCAAAGGTGAGAGAGACGAAGCTCAAAGTATCAGCCGTCACCACGTCCACCGGGATCCGCAACCGGGTTGTCGGATTCGGGGGCAACAGGGTTCCACGCGGCTCAAAAGCTACGACATCAAATGGTCCGACATCAGAAACGCGATGAGTCGACACATAGAGCTTGCCATCAGGCCCAGTGCCCATCCCCAAGGATTGAGCATAAGGCTGTCCGTTGGGCTGGATCAGACGGCCCAAGTATTTCGCTTCACCAGTGCTGCGGTTCAACTCATAGATCCTGCCCCAGCTCGCCATGATTGGCGTTCCATCTGCCAAGAACTCGAACCCTGTCGGTCCATTCAACCCGGCGTCATGCGCTGGCGCTTGCCCGGGAGGATGCAGATCTTCTACATCGTCAGCATCGAGCGGATCTCCGTTGCGATCCACCACGGTGCTGAAGGTTTGGACCAGAGTTTCTCGCCCCGTAATGAGGTTGATGCGAACAAGCTGGGCCGTGTTCGTATTCCGGTCAGGAAAACCAAGTGAATAGAGCTCTTGATCCACCGGGTTGAGTCCCATCCCTTTGCGCACGAGTGGCACCTGCCATGCAGCGCCAGAGACTGGAATCGTCGACCCGCTGCTTCTGTCAATGCGATGCAAGATCTGTGGATCGCCATTGTTGGCGCGTCCTGCTCCCCACAAGGTGCAAAGGCTTGAATCGTTGATCGCGCCCAGCTCGACGCAGGATGGCCCGTCGACTTGACAAAGATTGTCAGCTTCCTCGATCTCAATACATGTCGAGACAGGTCCATCGCTCGTACTGACAACTTCGGCTTGATAAGTCAGCACGACGACTTGGCCTGGGGCGAGCGACGGGATGGTGTGACTCAGGTCGTCGCCCACCACGGTGAAGTCAGTACTCGTGGCGTTGCCGAGTTGCGGCGGGAGATTCTCGCCCACGACGACGTTCGTCGCTTCCGCAAAAGCGTCTGTGTTTTCTACGCGTACTTCGAAGGTGAGAGCTTGGCCGGCTGCCACGTTGGACAAACTCGGGACAGCAGTTCCTCCATCGAACACCTGATGGGTAACGCTAACCGAAGCGAGGAGATTGCGCTCACCAAAAATGGGGTTCGCCGGGACGAAAGTTCCTCCAAGAGATAGTTGCCCTGTGTTGGTGAAGCTCCCCACACGATTACGAATATCTTGATGCACCGTCAGGTCGCAGCTGTTTCGGAAAAATGCCCCGTTGCGGAAGAACTCAAGAACATCAGTCTCCATCGTACCGAGGTTGAGAAAAGAACCTGGGCCAAGGCGCGTAAAATTAGTGGTGAACTCCCCTCGGTTGAGAATTCCACCCAGTCCACCTGCCTGGAACATAAAGACCCCGGTTCTTGAGCTGAAACTTCCATCATTCGTCACCGCCTCGCGTGACGCCAAGCGATCGAACGGAAAAGGTCCCATAATTTTTGAGCTGGAAGTTGTTAGTGACGCTCAGGTTCCTCGCAGTCACTTGACCCGCGTTCGACCACGTTCCTCCAGAAACAATCCGAGGATAAAGCGAGGTAACAACCTCGCCGCACGACGCAAACTCCCCGTCGCCATCAAAACGTAAGTTAACGTCATAAGTAGCCCCCGCAGGCGCGCAAACTTTCTCCCCCGCACCAATGCGCACGACTCCACTCGTCGGTGCAATGCTCGTGCATCCAGCCGTGCACAAGTCTTCTGGGGCCTCGAGTGGTTCCTGGCACCCTTCACAAATCGGCGCCAAACACGACCCGCCGCCCGCGGGCCCCCCAAAGGCCAGCCCTCCGGTACCGAAATCCATTCGCCCGCGGAGCGTCGCCGTTCCAAAGGCCGCATCACCAAGAACTCCAAAGCTGTACAGATTCGCCCCTCGGCTGCCGAACAGCTCACCATTCGCATCGAAGGTCAAAGCCGACACGTTCTGGGAGTTGGCCTGCACCAAGGTCGTCGGGAGGCGAACCTCTTGATCACCGGCTGGCGGAAGCAGAGGAGCGCGGGGATCGATCGTGACGAGATCAAAAGGCCCCACGTCGACGACTCGATGCGTCGACATGTAGAGGAGCCCACTCGGACCTCGCGTCAGGCCCAGAGACTGGGCATAAGGCTGGCCGTTGGCTTGAACGGCGCGTCCCAAATAGACGGCGTTTCCGCTGGGGATATCGAGTTCATAGACGCGCCCCCAACTGACGAGGATTGGCGTGCCGTCAGCCAGAAACTCGAATCCAGTCGGCCCATTGAGGCCGGCGGTGTGGGACGGAGCCTGGCCGGGAAGAAAATGATCGTCGACATCATCGGCATCAAGAGGATCTCCGGAGCGATCGACCACAGAGGTGAAGGACTGCACCAGAGTCGCTTCTCCTGTGGTCAAGTTGACTCGGTAGAGCCGCGCATCGTTGGTGCTCCTGTCGGAAAACCCTGCAAAGTAGATCTGATGGTCATCGGGGTTCAGCGCCATACCCACTCGCCGCACCGGCCATTGCATCCCTGAGATCGCAGTTGAGGTCGCGTCACTTGGATCAATGTTCACCAGCATGCGTTGGGTAGCGCCGGGATTTCCGGCACCCCAGAGCTGACACAGAGCTGGCGCCGAATCTGGTTCGTGTTGTTGCTGCTGAGCCGTACCTAGCGCGTCTGCTCCCGAGTCGGATGCAGAACAACCAAGAGTCGCCAGCCCAAGAACCAGAATGAGGCACACGAGAACTCGTTGTTGAACCGTGATGCGGAGTCGCCAAAACATGGGCGCCTTCTACTCGTGTGATGGAATCGAAGGGGGCGACAAAAATGCCACCTTCTCATCAACAGCCCACATTTTGAGATGACGTCATGAACCGTTCAATGCACGGTTTTTAGCAAGGCAGCGCTTCCTAGATCTTTCGTAGAAATTGTTCACTGTCATGAAGTTTCATCCCCCAGAAGGAGTGGCTTCGTTTCGCACTCTGAGGAGCGTCCGCACAAGAGAGAAGAGTCTGCTCGGCGATTCAATTCGTCACCAAAGCCACATTTCATCTCGCCTCTTCCCCTCCTCCTCGACAACTCACGGGGAGACGACGAAGAGTCTTCTGGTGAAGAGGGTCCCCTTTCCTCGCTTTGAGGCAAAGGGTTCCGCAACTCCTGACACGAACTGTCAGCAATCGCATCGTCCGTCGATTCACAAGCCTGCCAATTGAACCGTTGGGCATTAGAATGCCAGACATGACCGCACAGACCGATCTCATTCTCTACCATCACCCCTACAGCCGTGCAGCAGGCGTCCTTTGGATGTTGGAGGAACTCGGCCTCCCCTATCAGTTGGAGTACGTCGACACCGCTCAAGGAGGACCAACCATCGACGAACTTCGCAAGAAGAATCCGATGGGAAAGATTCCGACTCTCGTTGACCGAACAAAAGCCGACAATGAGGTCATCGTTACGGAAGCAGCCGCTATCGGCATGTACTTGGCCGATCGCTACTCCTCCGGAAATCTTGCCCCGAAACTCGACGACCCGGCGCGCGCAACCTATCTCCGCTGGATCGCCTTTGCTCCCGCGGTGATCGAACCCTGTTGCTACGCGAAAGTCTCCCAATGGGACTACAAGCCGAGCCAAGCAGGCTGGGGCACTTACGAGAACATGTTGGATTCCATCGAAGAAGCCATCGGCGAGGGTCCCTGGTTGCTGGGCGATCAATTCAGCATGGCTGATGTGATTTTCGGAGGCACCGTGCGCTACATGCTTCTGTTCAAGATGCTCGAAGCGCGCGACTCGTTCGTCGCCTACGCAGAGCGTATGAACGCTCGACCAGCGTCAATCGCTGCCGCGGAGAAGAACAACGCGATCGCCAAGGAGCGTGGACTCGGTCAGTGAACATCGACTAAACGAGCAGGCGAGGAGTTCACGGGCACGAGCATCAATGTGTAACTCAGTCCAAATCAAAACGGAGTACAAGCCCTTCCCTCTCCTCCCGCTCTTCATAACCGACAACCGTGAGTCCTCCGGAACGATCGAGAAAAGCGGCAACCGGCTCACTCGTCGCACGATGGTCATAGCGCCAGACAAGCTGCCCATCGTCATCTAAACGCCGCACTGTGATATTTCGGCAGCCGTATACGGAACAAAAGGGTGTTTCCTCTTCGCCGACTGGATCTTCACGAGTGACGAGGATGGTGCTGACAAGCACCTCATTTTCAACGATCGGGATGATCTGAATCAAGTTCCATCCACTCGTGGAACGCTCAGTCTCCTGATAAGTCCACTCAAGTTGCTTTTGACCCGACAAGTGACTCAAAAAAGGGACCGTAGCTACGGTACGTCTCTGACCCTCCTTGATGACCGTGCCCTCCTCTCGGCCTGCTGCATAGACGCCTCCCGTGACTTCACTGAAGAGCTCGGCCACGAGAGACTCCTTCTCTACGCTGCCAAACACTGCTCCGGGCTCGCCTTCTCCAGAAGCATCTCGCCAGTCTTCGTAGATGCGCAGCTGCCCCAACCCTTCTTCGTTGAAAGCTTGCCAAAGTCGTCCAGCCGTATCGATAGCCACCGGTCCTCGGTCCCAATACTCCTGAGCCGAAGACAACGGAGAGCGCGCTACTTCGTCCCCATGGCTCGTGAGTTGAACAAGCTCCCTCTCCTCCACACGAACGAGAGTGTCCTCCGCAATTGCATCGGCCATGGCGGGCTGCCCCAGTCCAACCACAATTTGGGAGTGAGAGGCGGGATCCTCTGGAAAGTAGGAAAGCGACAAACTCTCATTGAGCTCTTGATCAAAGACATGGAGCTGCCCATCGCCAAAAGCAAAGGTCGTCAGCACATAACTCTCACCCCAAGGAAGAAAGTCTTCCACCCAGGGTGATACCGACACGAAAGGGACCTCGGAGGAGGCAAGTTCCCCGCTCCACGAAAGCGCCTTGAGATTGAAGAGGTACTCATGCTCTCGCAGGGAGTCTTCGAAGAGCGCAAGCAAGATGGACCCGTCCGGGCGCAGCGCCGCACCTCGAAGATCGAGGGGGCCAAGACGCAAAACTTCTGAAGGGAGGTGACCCTCTGGGCTAGGCACGGGCGCGGCCAAGCGTTCGTCCAACCAACGTTGCCTGGTGCTCTCGCATTCCGAAGCACATGGTCCCGTTGTGATCGAGGGGGAGATCTCCGTGAACTGGGGATAACCGTCAAAGCAGTAGAAGTCTTCGCCGCCGCCCCCTTCCGCCGAAGACCAGTCAATCGTTTGCACGACGCAAGCCGCGCACTCGAAGTCGAGATCTTCTCGTGTCCCTATGCAGATCTCGACACATTGGCTGACGGTCGCAGTCGGGCAAAGATCGCTGTCTTCGAAAGGACCTGGCTCTGGTTCATGGTCGACGCATGTGTTGCGGCACAGCTCGTCAAGAGCTTCTTCCTGGAACGCCGCGCGATCCGTTCCGGTTGATTCGCCCTCTGTTTCCTCTGATTCAGCAACCTTGCCACAAGCCCCCACACCGAGCGCGAGAAGCGCGCAAAGCCAAGACGCAGAGAACGAGCGGAGCGAGATCACGACCGAGCAGAGTACTCCAAAGGTGATCAGCACGCAGCTTGCCGAACGCGATCGCCAAGGAACGTAGACTCAGTCAGTAGAGCGATCATTGTTCATCCTCCGCCTTCCCATCGACGGCATTCTTCCCCAGATACGGACGTTCGGCAGGAAAGAACCAACCATTCGCAAGCCGTCGGTACTCTTGCGGCGCTCCTTCAGGATCGTAGACGACGGCAAGAAGTTGCGGCAGAAAACTGGGCCCCTCGTTCAGCTCCTTGGGCGGCTTGAGATTTCCTTCCGACCAGGGGCGCTCCTTGAGCCAGCTCATGAGAACTTTGTTGTACTTCGTCTCCATTTGCTCGTTCGCATCATTCGACCAGCGCGACACCTCCTGCCCTTCTCGAAGCGCCAGGGCGAGCATGATCCACGTCTCATGGTAGCGATTCGTCGGTGGCTCGGTGAGATGGAGGGCTCGCTCAACATCCTCCGAATCAGCTCCCACAGAGGCTCCAAGCAAACGGATCTCGTATGCCTGATCAGCACTGTTCGAGATGAAGCTCTTCGCCCCCTCCAAGTCCCCATGCATCAACCCCTGGAAAAACGGTACCTCAATCGAGTTGGAGCGGGCCGCTTGCAACAGGGGCGACCCTTGAATGTCCCGAGCGTCCGGGTACTCCTGCTTGCCGGAGAGTCGTCTCAAGCGGGCCAGATACTCGGCTGCCTCACCTGATCCATCGAGCTGGCGCTCAACCGTCTCCCATGCGCCCAAAGCCTTGTCGAACTCTTGACGCTCCAGGTAGGCCAAACCTGCCGCCCGAGCGATCCAGAGATGCTCGGGATGCTGCTCGTAGGCTGTGAGAAACGCTTCATCGTCCTTTCCGTTGTGCTTCTGACACCGCGCCGCCAGGTAAGCGAGATCCGCGTTGTTCGGCTTGTTCTCAGCGTCTGCCAAGTCTTTCTTACAGCCCGCTTCCTGAGTCGCCGGGTCATCCTGTCGTGCACGCCGCGCCGGGACGTCGTTGGGGTCCCGCTCGAGACGTCGGGCCATGGCCTCGGACATCTTCTGACTCTTGCCACCCACGACCGCCAACACCGGTAAGCTCGGGTCATTCGCTGGAATCAAGGCAAACCGACGAGCTGCAAAGTCCGCGACTTCCTCCGGAGGAACGTTCGCCAGCTGGATTTGGATCGGCTCCTGGAGGGCGCTGGTGATCACTTCACGCTGACCACCAGAACCCGAGGTCGAGATCTGCGATGGTGGGTCCTTGAAGAAATAATCAGCGTCTTCGCGAATCCAACGGTCCGTAGAGAGTCGAATCGGCTCTCGTTCTGCCGAGGACCCATAGTTGGCAAAGTACTTCACCAAGGGTGCCACCGACCCCACGTTGTAGATAGAGACGAGATTGTCGTTCGACTCGGTCTCCTGAAACTCCTCGATGAGCCAGCCGTCCCCCGTCTCCGCACGCACCTGGAGCTCGACGTCTTTGGCCAGCTCGACGCCTCGAATCTCGTTGGCCGCCAAACTGAAGTCTGATCCGTTGATGCTCACATTCACCGGCAAAGGCAGTCCGTTCACGAGATAGACTTCGCTCTTCGTCCCATGGCTTCCAAAGCCGGCGAGAACCCCAAGAATACCAGCCGCCGCGAGAAAGCGCGTGATCGTGGGCAACACCCCATCAGCGGTTTGAAAGCTATCCCACCAGTCGAGTTTTCTCTGTCGAGGTCGTTCCTCCCCATCGACCAAAGTCGTGTATTTGTCGGGCACTTGCGCCGGCGCGGGAGCCGTCACCGAGGTGCTCCCTTGTTTCGCCCAGGTGAAGACCATCTCCTCGGTTTCGAGCAAAACGTTCAGCGTCTCGTCGGAAATAACCCGGTATGTGCCGATCGCTGCGTTCACCCAACTGTCCACGTTCTCCATCCAACTCTGGATGTTCTCCTCGTCAGCTTGGGCAAACTCGAACTGTCCGAGAGTGAGCTCCTCAACGTTCTCAGCCCCGATCCTCTCCAACACAGGCTCTGGAAAGACCACTTGAGGGAGCAATGCATAAGCTTCCTGAAGCGCGAACCAAACCTCTTGCGTGGCGCCAATGAGGCGTCGAAGCTCAGCAGAGCTGACGCGTCCATCCGCGATCACCACGGACCAGACGTTCTGAAGATGCCCCCGTGCATCCTGAACGTTTCGCAGCGTGTGAGTCGAACAATGTAGAAGACTGAAGAGGCTGGTGAGATAGGCCTCCCAGCCTCCACCGAGCTGCTTTGCCAAGGCCAGGTGCATCTGCCGCGCGGCGCGATCCAGGTCTCGAACCTGATGCCGCGCCTGCTCCAGCTCTTGCTTCGCTTCTTCGAGGGCTTCAGGAAGCTCCTTTTTGGTCAGCATGCGGTCCCGATGGCGGATCACTCCGCCAGGAGCTTCAGCGAGTCCAAGGCTGATCGCTTCCAGGGCATGATGGTCTCGCTCAGCGCGTTGGAGTTCCTCCACGACATCCGAGGCGGACTGATCATAAAACCCATCGTTCTTCGCGGCGGTGTCGACCGTCGACTGAACGGAAAGGGCATCGGCCGCTTTCTTCTCCAGTTCTGCGGGGTTCCGGTTGAGGTAGAAGCCTCGGTACTTCTCGTCGAGAGCCGGGGCAACGTAGCGCTCTGCGATGGCTTTCCTCAGCTCCTCCTCGCTGATCTCCGGCAGCTTGGAGAATCCAGAAGCTTCCGTGAAGATGCTCTCTGTCGATTGAAGTCGCAGCTCCTTCTCGTTGCGAAAAAGGCTCCAGGCGCTTCTTTCGTCTGCATCGGAGCCGACGAATCGCTTCTTCGCGTTGGCCTCCCGATCGACGTTCGAAGGATGGGTCGACCACATCTGTGGTGCTTGAGCCATTTCAGCAGTGAAGATGCGCGCCTCCGGTGCGTTCGTCTCTCGAGGGCTAGCCCCGAAATCAGGCTCTCGAAGCACTCGACCGATCTCCTTTTGCACACGAGCCTGGACTGCGAAGAGATCCGGGACACGTTTCTCGTTGCCGATCTGTCGAGACACGATGCTGAGTGCTTCGTCCCAGCATCGATCGGCGGGCCCGAGACGGTGCAGGCCGTTGATGAGCGGATCGCTCCCGCAGATCGAGACCGAAACCAGATCTGCCTGGAATTCCATCTCCCGCGACAACGCACGCTCGGCCAAGATCACCCAACGAAACACCGTCTCGAAGACCGCACGCAACGACCACGTGAAGAGCCGAAGCGCCCACCCGACCCAAGCGATGCGAATGTCCGTTCTCGACAAGCCGAGGAGAAACGAATCAAACCAATCTCTCTTTGCCACGATGTTCTGGGCGATGAACTGTGCTTGGTAGACCCAGCGTCCCACTGCCATGGTCTTTTGCGCAAAGTGCCCGAACTCATGCGCGAGGACCGCTTTGAACTCGGATCGATTCAAGGCGTTGACCAACCCCAATCCGATCCGAAGGTTCTTCTTCGAGGGAATGATGAGGTTGATGTCGTAACTCACGCTCGCGTTGACGTCTGGAGTGATGAAAACTCGATGGGGACGCGGCGCCCCAGCTCGATCAGCGATGTCATGAAAAAACGCAAAGAGTTCCGGTTGATCCTTATCGAAGATCTCGATGTCGCTGCTCTCGCCGCGGCGGATCCTGAAGAAGAGCCCCTTGAGCAGGAAAAAGCCCAACACGCCGGAAGCTACGCCAACGAGCACATACTCGAAGCCTCCCTCCTTACCACTCGCGTCGCTCAAGTTCTCATACGCTCGATAGAACAACCAAGCGCAGAGCCCCAAGTAGAACAGCAGGAACGCGAGCAAGGCGAGAAACGCCAGACGAGCTCGAAACTTATAGCTCGAATTGGGGCTCGCGAAGTTCTTCGGGAGTGAGTCGGGCCCGTCAGGAAAATGATCAGACATGATGGCGAAGTCCGTGCCGTCTCGGCTGTTGTTTGAATCCCCAATCAGTCCGTCTCGGAGCAAGTGCACGAACGGACGAAAACGGGGTAGATTAGTGGAATCTTCGATCGATCGACACCTCGTTCCGCGCCGATGCCTGCGAACGCAGGGGACAATTCTCGATGATCTGCGCCCATGAAAGGGCCTTCCACTGGCCTTCCACTGGCCTTTTCACAAAGGACAAACGCCCCGATCACCCCAAGGGGGGATGGGGGCGTTCTTGTTTTGTCCTCGTAGGTATCTGTTTCGTATGTCAAAGAAAGAATCGGACTCAAAAGCCGCCCGAAAGCGGATGAGGTTTTTTAGGCGGTGGCGGTCAAGTCTCCGACCACCTCCTCCTGAACGACGTCGGTCCGACGGGCACTTTTCGGCCCTCGCATGCGGCGCCGGTAACGACTGGCAAAGTTTCTCTGGGCTGATGGGCTGGAACGAAAGGCGTATCGACCTGCTGAGCGAACCTCCGAAACAAGCTCGTCCATGTAAGTGAACGCGCGATCGCGAAACTCTCGGATCTTCATCGGATCGGAGTCTCCACGCTCCTGGCTCACGGAAGAAGACAACTGCTCGGCGAGGGTACGCGCTTGGTTGGCCTGTGCGGCTGCGTCGAACGACGTGTCCCTTTCGAACGCTCCCAGGTTGTTTTCGAGCATCTTGGCCAAGTCATAAAGATCTTGAACGAGGTCGTCGACCGATTCGCCAGCACGAATATGGGACAACCGCGCCTCGTCTTCGGTGCCCTTGAGGTTGAATCGGCAAGCCGCGATCACTTCGCTTCGCAAACGATGAGCCTCTTTTTCGGCGGCCACCAACTCCTTAGACTTCGCAACGTCTCGCACGTTGTTCCATTCTGCCTGAGCTTCTCGTGCCAGCTCGACACGACGCTCGAGATCGCTCACGAAGTTGGCCGCAAGCCCCACCGTGAGGAGTCTTTCCTTCACTTCGGGTTCGGAGCAGTGCTTCGCCAGGTCTTGAGCTTCCTGGAGCGCATGCGCCATAGGCAAATTGGGAGTTTTGATTTCGTCGGGCCGCAGCGCAGCCAGATGTTTCTTGATTTGTAGGGGCATAAAGTAGTCCTTGTTCCGGCGCACCGAACCCTCGACCCCATGTCGAAGCCCAGCAGCGCTGACAAAGACCATTTCGGACACCGGGAAACCCCGTTGCGGCTTTTTTTCATTTTTCTCCGGAGGGGGCTTTTCACCACTCGAAACGGAGAGCCGTCATTCCAACCCCGGGAGCCATCATTCCAGCCCCGGGAGCCATCATTCCAGCCCCGGGAACCGTCATTCCAACCCCAGGAGCCGTCATTCCAACCCCGGGAGCCGTCATTCCAACCCCAGGAGCCGTCATTCCAACCCCAGGAGCCATCATTCCAACCCCGGGAGCCGTCATTCCAACGTCGGAAGCCGTCATTCCAGCCCCGGGAGCCATCATTCCAGCCCCGGGAGCCATCATTCCAGCCCCGGGAGCCGTCATTCCAACGGAGGGAAGGTCATTCCGACGCTGCGGAAAAGTTGAGGTGCGCGGTCTTCGCGCTGGTCAGCTCCGCTGGTCGTTCGGCGTCATCCAAGCGACCGTAGTAAAGCTCTTTCGGCAAGGGTGCCGAGCGGATGTCTGCAACGAACTCCCCCCACAAGCGCCCCACCTCGGCCGCAGCAGCGATGGTCCAGCGAGGCGATGGTCTTGGTTGTGCGTCAATCACACGCCTGTAAGCGAGAGAGGCCTGGTCGATGAGAGCCTTCTTCTTGACGTACCAGGGCCCTATCTCGGTGCGGAGGAATTCATTGATGTCGTCTTTCGACCCGTCGCCGGAATACTTCGGAAAGGTCACTTCATCCGCCGCCTCCGAGTAAGGGACGGCCAAAAGGAAGAGAGCTTCCCCTTGAGCGTTGATGACCCGGGCCCAATCGTCACTCTGTCCTCCTTCGACCAGGGCGGTCACCGCGCGAAGCCAACTTCCAGACGTCGCGTCCGCAAGGCGCTGACGGGCACCGTCTGTTTTGCCTTCAGCAAGCTCGATTCGCGCGATCTGCACCGCTCGTCGAAGTGCAAGGTCAGTCGGCTGCACGGTGTGGGTGAACCAGGTGTCATTCAAGAGCGACAAAGCGTCATCAGGTGCTGTCTGACTCAAGCTCTCGGCTACACTGAGGGCCAGCTTGGTCCGGACCCGAGGGTTCCCTTCGGAGTGACCCCATTGCCGAAAAACTCGACGAGAATCTTCTGGGGCTCCGGCGATCGCGTGAAGCCAGATTGAGCGAATGAATGCAGTCTCTCGCCAAGGATCGCCCGGTTTGGTCACTTGAGCATACGCATCATAGGAGTCGGCGGCCGCCAAATAGTCGAAGCGCGATTGATGCTTCAGTGCGAGACGGAAGATGTCGGCATAGCGATGAGTCGCGTTTGCCTTCTGCTTCACCTCATTGCTTTGAGGTGCGATCGCTTCCAGCTCTTCGATGGAATCCAGCGCATGAGAGTGAACGTACTCGAACTTCTCGCAGCGGTTGAGATCGGCGTTGCGGAGCAACGGGAGAAAGCCAGTGTGAATCAGGGGCTCGACCCGGGTGAAGTGGGCGCCAGCTTGTCGAACCACGAACAAGGTTTTCGGGTCTACATGACCAACCTGAAGGACCTTTTCCTTCCTCCAACGGAAGGCGGCGATTGTCGAGGAACATCGAGCCAGCGTAATATTCGGTCGAACTTCTTCCTCGGACTCTTCGAATCCCGAGCCAATTCTGCGGGAGAATGGCGCAGTGGGAGCATTAGGATCGCCCGTAGCGTCCGGCCCGAGCAGTTCAATCATGTTCTGAGCTCGCTTCTTGAGCGCGCTGACGTCCGCCCACCCGAAGAGGGTGAAGCGACCGTTGTCGACAGAGATCTTCTGATGCCGACCTCGACTTTGGTGTCCTTGGATCGTTTCTCCACCGAACCACTTGAGTGGAAAATCGAGCACAGGATCGTCACCCGGAGTTCGGCTCACCGAAAGAACTTCCTTCGTTTGCCAAAATGAACCATCGCGTGCTTCGTCGTAGACGACCCGGGCCGGCGGGATCCTGAAACTTGCCGACGCAGACAAGGGAGTCGGGTCGAGGGACAAGTCTTCACACTTGAACTCTTTCGTGAAGCTCTTCGAACCTTGCCCATGAGGTGTGAACTCGAGTTCGAGAAAGCCAGAGCGACCAGATTGCCATTCAAGCTCTCCCGTTCCCGAAACGGCGATCAGTCCTTCAAAGACTGTGGGTCTCAGCGTGTAAAAGCTAGG
>WURV02151230.1:0-17319 GCA_011762755.2 Epimenia babai | reverse complement strand
TGGGAGATGCTGTCCATGATCTCTGGCTAGTCCCAGGTCACAACAGTTCAGTTTTGGGAGATGCTGTCCATGATCTCTAGCTAGTCCCAGGTCACAAAAGTCCATTTTGCTATTATTTTTTTTGACTGACGTAATTCTCTGGTTACATCTACCTGTGTATGGTTAGGTCACTCATGCACATGAAATTTATTCATAATCATATTGATGATGATAGTGGTAATAAGGAGGATAATAATGATAATAATTGTGATAATGATGCTGATGATGATAGTGGTGATGATGATAATGGTGATGATGATGATAATGGTGATAATGATGATAATAGTGATAATGATGCTAATGGTAATAATGATGATAATGGTGAAGATGATGATAATGATGATGATAATCGTGATAATAATGATGATAAAAGTGATAATGACGATGATGATGGCAGCGACCATGTGACGTTAAATGAACAATAATTATGATGAAGATGACAACAGCGATGATTATGGGGGGACCTAGTAACATAAAGGGGGCATGGATTTCTGGTTTGGAAGCATCCAACAGTCGACTTCTGCGATGATCCTCAGCGAGTCATTCATCCCCGATTGCTGGAGTAGACCAATGTCTAAAATAGCTAGACGCTCGATACCTTTGTTGGGTGATATGCGGGTGTCGAAGATACAGTATCTACGCTGAATAGCTGCCATAAACATTCATTGTAAACCAGATCTGAAAGTCTTTATTGGCTGATATTTTCGATCTATTTTACTTCATCATGTAGAACCGGCTCAGGATCAAGTATCTGACGAGGCTCTCATTTGCTCTGTACTATCTCACGGTGCATGTTTCTGTAGAGCATACGTAATGAAATCAAACTAATTATACAATTGGTTTACAAAACAATTATTGGCAACAGTAATAAAATACTACAATCCACATTTTTATGAAGCGTCGGAATTTTATTTTTATATACAAAAAACTTGTTTTTAAGAAATAATTGAACATTGTACACGCAATGGACACAAATAAAGCGAGTCATAGTGAACTACACACAACTGGTGTTAGGGTATTATCTAATTACTACATATAATTTATCATAACTATAACACAACTGTGATCCTACCTTTGAAGGAAGTTCTGTAATTCTATTGGAAACAAATAGAATTGCCCGAGTGGAAATTTTACTATGAAATAGACTGATGGAATGAACCACGGTCACTTTCCTTTCTGCACGAAATGAGAACTGCCTGCACATTGTGATGAGTAAGAGCTTTATGAATTTCTTTCATCCACTCCTTACTTTAGCTACTGTACTTACACGCCTCACTTATATACCTCACTCTAGAACTCATCCTCTCTCCCGCAGACTCAACAAGGCCACATACCTCACTCTAGAACTCATCCTCTCTCCTATAGACTCAACAAGGCCACATATCTCACTCTAGAACTCATCCTCTCTCCTACAGACTCAACAAGGCCACATACCTCACTCTAGAACTCATCCTCTCTCCTACAGACTCAACAAGGCCACATACCTCACTCTATAACTCATCCTCTATCTTACAGACTCAACAGGGCCACATACCACACTCTAGAACTCATCCTCTCCCCGGCTGAATAGTAATGAATCAGTTTTTTTGAACTTAAGGACACTTTTGGTCATGGAGAGAATGGTTCAATGTTAGTCAAAGGTTAATTAGTCCTAGTGTATGAAGAGTTATAGATATTCAATGACTACAACATGAAATATATTCATCATAGCACCGCCATTAGTCATGTGAATTATCTCAACCAGATTCACCTTTTGGAATCACAGAAGAATGAATTTCTCCATGTAGAAGAATTTAATAAATGCACTAATGACTGATTGGACCATTGGATTTTATCGACCTTCAGTTTACCCGACCATCTTACATCTGCTATTGAGGCATTGAGGATGGGGTTAAATGAAAGGCCTTGACCAGTATATAATTAGTACTTGTAAATGTCCAAAATACAGGGTCATTAGTAATTATTTGCCTGTAAATATCCCAAATAGAAGGTCATCAGTGATTATTTGCCTGTAAATATCCTAAATACAAAATAATTTATAATTATTGAAGAGAAATGCCAAGAAGACCTTGCTTCTGGTGTGACCCAAATTCACTACTTCTCGATGCTCTACAAACTACATTCTATGGGCGGGGTTTAACTGCGCATCTAGGTTATTTACACCCTTTTGGTAACACCCTGATATTTAAAACTGTATACCATGCAATATACAGGAATATCCGTGAGAAACATTTCTAGAATGGAAATGGAATGGCAACCTAATAATGTCATAATAATAATAATAACATATCTATGAAAGATAAAGGAGAATAAATTCACCTACCATTAGTTTGGTACGTAGCTGCAGTTTTTTACATGTCATAAAATTGATGAGTCATCAAGTATGCCAGAAATTTAAGTATTAGAAGAATCTGAAAATTGTACGTAGCTCATTTTACTAAATTCTCACAGAGTCTTTAATGGTGCTAACATTTTGTCTTTGATTCATTTATCTAATCCAACATGGCTGCCTAACATAGTGCAATGAAAGGGTGTTTAAGTCTGTAGTTTAGAATTTATTCAGTCATTGAAGTGGACTGTGAGATTACCATTTTACCACATTTCGCCTTTTATACATACCTATCAAATGTGATTTAATACAATAACATGAATTTATGTCAATACTTTCATATATAAATTCATAGAAACAGTTCTATCCTAAGTTCCTAACTAAACAAGCATTAAATCTAAAAAGGCAAATATCACCTTATGAGTAGTCTTTCTAAAATATAGTAGACATATTTCAGTTGACAGCGTGAGGCATGAATCATACGGGCTCATTCTTGAAGTACGGTATTTCATGAAACATTTGTGGATTATGTTTCTGTACATCACATTGTTGCTATGACAACCGTAACTGTCGTGACTACGCGTAGCAACCAGCCAATATCGGATCAAGGAAGCAGACGACTTTTAATTGTGCAATGTGTGTTTAATCCTACCTACATTTTCTCTATCATAGACTGTTATAGACAGATATTGTTCCTTATTCCAGTTTGCTTTTTATATTGGGCGTTTTTTAATAAATTCCGTCAGCATTAATATGAGTGGCTTGCTGATGTAACAAGCAATGTGATGACCTACCAGATTAATGGTTAATTTTAGCTCATGATTTTATTGGATGACCTATATGCCAAGATGTAATGTCTTGTAGATTACATAATATAGTATATCGCTAATAACCTAATGATAGTTATTAAAAAAAATATTTATATAGTTAGAAAGAAATGCACAGGAAAAAACCTATACCCCTGATGGGAGTGAAGTTCTTTAGTAGAGGTCTTTATGTAGTGAATTTCTTTCCAACTATTTATAGAACCACATTGGCTATCCTAATTACCATCACATTTATTTAGCACATCCATACGTATATGTTCGTACAGTGGTCCCTGTGAGTTAAAATACATCTAATCGATGTGTAATTATAATTATTATAATTATATGGAATTCAGTCATGATAATGGAAACACACCTCAAAAGAAATAAAAAATACATTATAATGATGAATTCCAACCTCGATAGATGGCGCTATCATTAATTACATCGTATTTATCTACATATATAATGTTTTATCACACTCAACCACCAGTGCATTCTGGGTAGGTCGACGTTTTGCTGATTTTGTAGTCTTTTTTGATTGCTATAGACAGGATATTTTATTTTCTCTGTGATTTTCAGTGAAATATTCAGTAATGGGAGGAAACAATGGACCAGTTCGTATTTTCTATCCTTAGTTACCGACGTAGTTGATGACATTTTACGGCGCACATCGATTGAGATTGGCTAGAGCGACGTCGTCTGTTTGATAATGTATGCCACGTTTTCTCCATAAAACCAACACGAGCAGTATCATGCCCAATGATATCACTAACACACCGGTGATGGTCGCCACGAGGACAGCTTGATGCCCCGGCGAGAGGGAGTCGGAATCCACTGTGCTCACAGCGTGTTGCATTTGAGTAGCGTTGTCCATTTTGTGGCAGCATCCTTCGCTCCGTTTCGCTCGTTTATGTGAACTCGGGTCACTGTTCGTGTATGGTAAGATTTCAGAATCATTCTTTCTCAGAGCTAACAAAGAAGGCACGCTTTTTGGCCTTTTGATGAACGTAGCTGAAGAATTATCGGTTACATTGGAATGAAATGGTGATTTCATTTTAAAATATTTAGCCATACAGTAGTGAATTTCTTTTTTATATTTGAATAATTCTGAATGAAGTTGTAAAACCTTGGTAATATGTGATTTTGAAGAATTTTGCGTTTTACAGTCATAAATGATATATTGTAATAGCTTAATGAATTTATCCATAAATTGATTTATACATGTAACAGTTACATTGCAAGCAAAATTTCTATTTCTTGAGTTCATCTGAAGATTCCATACTCTACTATCCCTTGTTGTATTTTCTATATCAGATTGCGACTGATTGTATCTAAAGAAATGAAATAAATGGTAGTAAACTAGAACTGGAAGATTATGGAATTTTTTCTTATCTGTTGCCTTGTCTGAGAGGATTATCCAATTACATTTATTATTTTCATATTTTATTTTTTTACAAGTTAAATGACATTTGCAGTTTTTGAGAATCATCTTCAAGTCATTCTTATCATCCGTCATCAGTTTACTAATGTCATTTACAACTTTCGCAGTCGTTAATGGAATTGTTGGCGATGGAAAATCCCCATTCAGTAATGGAAAATACCCGCCGGTTTGTGTAAGATATCGCTGAATATTTGCTACACTCATCGATGAAAGAATACTCGTGGAAGTCTTCTCAAAGTATTGACTATCATCTGCCTCCATAGAACTTTTCAACTTGAGCACGTGTCTTTCGTTTTGTAGATTCGTATCCTGTGGGGCTTCTTTAACCCCTGCTTTGTCGTAAAAAAGTGTAGCGCTGTATCGACGTTCGATATTTGTGCCAACTACATATACCAAATAGAGCCAGACTAAAATTACACTCTCCATGATCGTATGGTTTCTTGAGGCGACGACTCCTCTTCAAACGTTTCGACTATCAATATATTAGAATTAGTTCATTCAGATGGCTTCCTTTAATTATCTCTTCTTCGGCTGTGCATCTCTCTCAGAGAATGATCGTATGATTGATGTATGTATATAAAGCTCAATGAATAAGTATATAAGTATATTTTCAGTATTTTTTCTATCGAAAATATTTAATTTGTTGATGAATTTAATTATTCATTTTGATCTTGGAATACTTAATACATTTATTTTGTGTCCGTTGATAGCCATTTTCCAATCTTTATGATTTAATGCGTCATCGTTGTTTACAAATGCTGTATCTTATTGCCATTTCCCTGTCTTCCTCGATCGTCTGGTCGGTCTAATAATCCACAATCTTCGATAATTCCTGCGCTGCAAATCAATTCCTTATTAGCACCAAATCCGGGTATACAGGATGTTTTATCGACGACGTGATCATGGCAGAGTAATGGAATCCCATGTGTCACCCAGAAAACGAGGCGTTTATCACCATTTCCTATCAATTATACCGCGCAGCAGACGAATGAATGGAATCAATCGCTCCGTGTTTCCATGATGAATGTACTTGACATCTGCCTGAAAGAGAAACATGTAGCGATTAGATTGACGCGGACAGAGAATGGAGTAGAGGTAGCGAACAATCTGTTCAACTCTGTCTAATCAGATTTTATACAGAAAAACCATTAGCGTCTTCCTTCATCGTTCGTCGTTCATCGCTTGTTACTACCGATATGATTATCTCTCTTATATAAACAGACACTAACACTGATGTGGTATTGATAAAAACCTACTAATTCATTATTAAGCAATGTAATTTAGCATTTTACACTGCGAGTTGATTAAAATAGGTATTCTGTGTAGTAGTCGTAGTTAGTACAAGTGTTTCGAACCATTCATGCTAGAGGTTGAGATGGAATCCTCACATTGTAGAAATTCAGAAAATCCTCCTCCACCTTCTCGTGCTTCACTGCAACATGACTGAGTCTTTAGATAGCTCGTGTTTCTGTCACTACTGTCTAACGAGTTCCAGAGACATCAATAAGAAATGCTCCTTATTATACCAACATTTTAAGACCCTTTTAATAGTGAAATGTTTGCTGTAGTTAGTTTAGTGGAATTATAGTTCTCAATAGTACTGTATTGGTTCCTAAATGTAATGAATGACCTTCTAACTTATAACTCATGAAGCAAAACATCACTAATTCAACTCAATAATCCTGAATTTTTTATTGTAAATATTGAGATGAGCGCTTTGAGGCCTCTTTGCCCTCATGTTGATGATAATAAATGTCAGTCACTCTAACCATATTGCCTCCCCTTATACCCTTATTTTACAATAACCACATCACGACTTCCTTAATATTGAATCATGAAAGTCTCGCTCATTTCCTGTGGCCGTAGTCATTGTGGATCCTCACTTTGTAGGGATTTGTACTCGCAACTTTGGTATGAATAGCGTTTCCACCCTACCACGCCTGGCACAGACTTATGATTTTACTGAATCAATTGGACGACCCGGCACGACCCCCTCACAGTGCGGGCAGACAGTTTATGTTTGTTCATAGACACCACTTGTTTTGAATACAAATAACCCGTCTACTCGTATTACGCACTCCAGTAACTTCTCAGTGTGTGATGGATAGAGATTATAGACACTGATATAACAGACAGGTCTGGGAAGGGAACCTGCCACCAGTATCATCTAATTACTCATTACCATCTTAATCAGTGATTAATTACTTTTGTAGGGGTCTCAGCACTTGATCTCAACATCTCTCAATCAGGAGCAACATAAAATTTTTGACATTAAAAATTTAATAGTCTGTATGAATTACTTCCACTATACAAATGTATAGATGTGCAGATATACAGGTCTAGCCTCCAAAACAAATGGATTATCATTAATTATTATGATAATCAACATATTGCCATTGTATACACTTAGTTTACATTGCCTAATGACTGATTTTTCTAATCCATTCTTATACATTCTGTTTGAATGGCTTAGATACCTCCACATAGCCCTATAAAGTAGGCTGCATGATTTAGTAATAATCTAAAGTACCTTTCCTCATGTCCCCCAATCAAACAGTCTGCGCGAGTGATTCAGGGATGAGATACGATGTGTCACATATCCTAACAGAAGCATTATATTGTATGGTTTATGTGTTTTCTTGGATAAAGCATATCTCACTGGCATCATCTGCCTTTATCAGTGGGAGGACTGGGATCCCCTTGTGTCTGATTCATTCTTGGCCATTTATTACAGGAATTAATAATCTGTATATCACTAAAATCTTGGTATATTTATCATAATAAATATCCATCTGTACATCACTAAAATGTTTGCTTATTTATCACAGGAAATATCCATCTGTATATCACTAAAATATTGCCATATTTATCACAGGAAATATCCATCTGTATATGACTAAAATATTGCCATATTTATCACAGGAAATATCCATCTGTATATCACTAAAATGTTGGCATATTTCTCACAGTAAATGTCCATCTGTACATCACTAAAATGTTGGCATATTTCTTACTGTAAATATCCATCTGTACGGATATCGCTAAAATGTTGGCATATATATCCCAGTAAATATCCATCTGTGCATCACTAAAATGTTGGCATATTTCTCACAGTAAATATCCATCTGTGCATCACTAAAATGTTGGCATATTTCTTACTGAAAATATCCATCTGTGCATCACTAAAATCTTGGCATATTTCTTACCATAAACTACTACTCGTGATTTAGGGTGTTATATGCCTGATTAAAGTACAGTAGTAGCAAACTAAATGAGGAATAAACAAAAAACATGCAGCATAACCAGTAAAAATTGGGGCACAAACTTATGAGCGAGCGGTGTAGTTCTCTGAACTACGGTAAGCTACAGAGATGGACTCCCTTTTATGCATAACGACATGTTCTTGCGTCTCACTCTTGACAAACACAGTTTTGTTATGGTAAAAATGAATGATTATTCATTGTTTTTGTAATTTAATAGCAAAGTAAATTTTATATGTGGTTACCACAGCCATGCTGTATCAAACGACAAGCCGATTGGTCAACAGGGAGTGAATACTTAATCATTAAGTTACTAACGATACTCGTAGTATTTTTGACCTTTCTAGTAAAATTATGCCTCGTTAACAAAACAAAAATAGACCCTTGTCCACGATTGTTTTATCTAGCATTTAATTAGTGGCATATTTCAGTAGCAGAAGGGTTAATCAGTGCCATGACTGAGTTCAGAACTATTGATCAGTGTGGCAATCAACTCACTCTGACGGACACGAGGTTTCTGGTTTAGGGTCATAATTGACGAAAATATCTTCTATGTTATATAGTGTAGATCACTGTTAACAAGTTACGGTTGTATATTATGTATATGTATTATCTATATGTCTCTACATTTTTATTGAACTAAATATCCACGTCATTGGTAAAATAGTAGGAATTGTTGGCACTTTTATTGGTGTTTATGTGAGCACTTGGACATCGAACTGTTGTATTTTCTGATTGCTTTCCAGCATGGTATACTCAATCACTGAAATGTAGCGGTGTTGACAGGTACTGGAGAGAGATTGCATATATCACTGCAGCCCAGTAGCTGGGTAGTTGCTCATGAGAAGTAATGTCTTTTTGTGTGGATATTAGTGAATGTATAGTCGTGGCTATTGGCTGTTAGTGGAGCTGTTATTGTAGTTCTTAGTGGAGCTGTTATTGTAGTTTTTAGTGGAGCTGTTATTGTAGTTTTCAGAGGAGCTGTTATTGTAGTTCTTAGTGGAGCTGTTATTGTAGTTCTTAGTGGAGCTGTTATTGTAGCTCTTAGTGGAGCTGTTATTGTAGTTCTTAGTGGAGCTGTTATTGTAGCTCTTAATGGAACTATTATTGTAGTTCTTAGTGGAGCTGTTATTGTAGTTCTTGGTGGAGCTGTTATTGTAGCTCTTAGTGGAGCTGTTATTGTAGTTCTTAGTGGAGCTGTTATTATAGTTCTTAGTGGAGCTGTTATTATAGTTCTTAGTGGAGCTGTTATTGTAGTTCTTAGTGGGGCTGTTATTATAGTTCTTAGTGGAGCTGTTATTGTAGTTCTTAGTGGAGCTGTTATTGTAGTTCTTAGTGGGGCTGTTATTGTAGTTCTTAGTGGAGCTTTTATTGTAGTTCTTAGTGGAGCTGTTATTATAGTTCTTAGTGGAGCTGTTATTGTAGTTCTTAGTGGAGCTGTTATTGTACTGATACAGTATCACAAGACCAGAAAATTATAACAACCTTACGCCTAGTGTTCGCTGTAGCAAGAACAGCAACAACAATAATCATAGCAATAACAGCAATCGGTCTCTAGATATCGTTCAACTCCTTGTCGTGACACCAGCCCTGAACCACTCTGGTATAGACATCACCGTATCACTGTATCACCATGACGAATCTTATAGACATCACCGTATCACTGTATCACCATGACGAATCTTATAGACATCACCGTATCACTGTATCACCATGACGACTCTTATAGACATCACCGTATCGCTGTATCACCATGACGACTCTTATAGACATCACCGTATCACTGTATCACCATGACAAATCTGAGAAATTGTTAATTTCTCAAAGGAACAGGATCGATATAGCTAAAAGCGTCTATGTGTGTATATGTATATCAAATGTATAGGAAAATATAAAATATCCGTAAAAGCATCAATCTTTTAGGTAAATCTATGTTAGATATAAAGCATACTCATCTCTGCTCTTATTCATGTTATACCACAAAAAAAAACCACCGAAACGTATCAATTCCAGGAAATATCTATCAGGGCATGAGTTTACTGCCACAATTAGGTGATTTGTAGATGCGTCAGGCAGGGTCCCTCTCCACTGTGAGGGGATGTGTCTTCAGGTCATTCTACCATTATGGGGGGGCATAATGTCGTTATGGCTGTTAGTAAAGCTAAGATTAGGAATTCATGTGACACTCAGCTGGATATGAAGGCTTTGATGTTACTTGAAGGAAGTGGATGGCAGTGAGGGTGTATCGATTGGGACTAATAAGTCAGTTAATGATGATGATCAGTTGTAGCAATTACTGGTTGCAGCAGGTGGACACAAATTAATGATGTCTTATCTGCTTATATGTTTATTCTACAGATTTAGTGACTATTGTACATTGACATTAGAGCAACACTAGATTACTGTAGATGATGATAGGTGTATGGTTATGTGGTGTATGGTTGTATGATGTATGGTTGTAGATGATGATTGGTGTATGGTTATACGATGTATGGCTGTGTAATGTATGGTTGTATGATGTATGGCTGTATGATGTATGGCTGTGTAACGTATGGTTTTATGATGTATGGTTGTATGATGTATGGTTGTATGATGTATGGTTGTATGATTTATGGTTGTATGATGTATGGTTGTATGATGTATGGCTGTACGATGTATAGTTGTATGATGCATGGTTTTATGATGTATGGTTGTATGATGTATGGTTGTATGATGTATGGTTGTATGATATATGGTATAATAATGGTATATGGTCATATAGCGTAAGCTTCTATGGTTGTGTGATAGTATATGGTATATGGTTATATTAATTATAGGTATATGGTTGGTTGTATAGCGTACGCTTGTATAGTTTTATGATGTAATATATATTCTTATATAGTGTATAGTTGTATGGTATATGGTATAATTATGGTGGATGGCTGTATAGCGTCAGCTGGTATGGTTTAATGGTGTATGGTGTGTGGTTTATGCTATATTGTATCTCGCCTAAGACATCTTGCAGTCTGTTTTAATAGCATGAATTATGAAGACATGCAGGCAGTACTAGGGCAATCACTGTGGGAGGGGGGTGTTAAAGTTCATCAGCAGGTATAGATTTATCAGCGTATCTATATCACTGTTATAACTCAAGTGATGTGCCCTTCAAATATAATGAGAGACTTAGTACATTTGATTAGATTATATGATACGCTGAGAAGTCAACGAAATCGAATGTTCACCCGGTGGTGATAACGCAAACTTAAATTAATCTTGACATGAACTAAAAATGTATTTTTTGTCACCTTTCATTGAAGTATCACATAAAAATCACGTGGTTTATTCTAGTTCTTATTCAGTATTTTGTCAGAACTACTGGTTTATGTAACTCTCTGTTACTGTAACCCCTGGCATAAAAAAGCTGCTATCCTAATCACTACCCCATTGGACTCAAAATAATTATATTATATAAAATAAACGTAGATGTTAAAGAACACTGCACATGCAAATTGCAAAGTATTATCAGAGAAAATACATTTGAGTGTTTATTGGCACACTTATAGAGCTATGGCAACCAATTTTTACATGTCTGATTGTAATTTTGATTATTTGCCTAGAAAACAAGATAGAGCAATTTATTTCTATTTCTAATCCATTTTCTCAGTAAATTGTTTATAGCTAAATCAACAGCACAAATATTAAGGGTGGGCCAAGATAAAACAAGCCAAGTTATACAGTTAGTCGTAACAATGGCTTTCAAGATGAAGAAATAGCCGACAAGATGAGCCAACTTTGGTCAAAAGTGGACACTTGTCATGGATACCGTACACGAATATTAGTGATGTCACACATTTGTGTGTACGACGTCACACTTTATATTTGGTCAAAATGTGAAGTGATAGTTGGTAAATCAGACTGCATTTTTTTCAAATTGGTTCACCCAATCCAGAGTTATGACCAACTGTATACCGTGGCTTGGTTTAGTTTGGCCCACCCTGTACAAAGATAACAAAAATGACCCAAGCATTGACATTGAGTTATTACCAATGGACCAATCATTTATAAATTTGCTGCATACAGATATCCTGTCGACTGAACTATCTTAAACATAGTTTTAAACAGCAAATTACGAATTCAAATTTTTCTAAAATATATATATCATTTTTTTATTCAACCTTACAGAAAAAATGGATTTATTACCTACTCCTCACTTGTGTCAATTTGACCATCGCCGATTCAAAATAAATAAATATCACAATAGACATATATAGTAAGGAACTATTATTAGTATTAAATAATGTAATGTGAGAGTAGATGTTGGTAGTTATATGCCTTATATACCGTGGTGAAATACATAATATTACCTGTGCGTGAATAAAAATCGATCCGATTTCTTCGGGACGTTACGTCCCAACTGTTTAGCTACACTTGTTAAGTACTTCACTCCGTGACCAAACAGAAGTTGCGAGCCTGATAACTCAGTAAGCATAATGTGGCTTCAGCGATGTACAGGACAGGCATTTATTGATTTCACGCCGTTACAAATCGCGCGGCTGCCTCAGCTGCTTCACTCGTGGTTTGTCACTGCGAGCATCGAGCATGCACGCGCGATCGACGCCGGCCGGGTTTACCGTACGTGTATAGAACAAAGTTGCCGTTCCAGCCAATTACTTCACTAATATCTGTATCTACATCCTTGTTATATAACACTATTGATTATCTAGTAGATTCCTTTTAACCGTTTTCCTGCCAAAGCCAGAGATATTCTCACTGCGTTCAGGTGCAATAAAACAATCTAGCAACACAGGAATTAATATCATACCTTTCAATATAATCATCTTAACTCTCGACTGGCCAGACTAATTTATTTCTGTGGTGGCAGTTAGAATATTCCAGTTCACATCATTATTTTTCTAGGAACCACTCTTGGGTCTGTCAGTTTCATCACTTAAATGTGTCAGTTTCTGCTCTTGGGTGTGTCAGTTTCTGCTTTTGGGTTTGTCAGTTTCATCACTTGAATGTGTCAGTTTCTGCTCTTGAGTGTGTCAGTTTCTGCTCTCGGGTGTGTCAGTTTCTGCTCTTGGGTGTGTTTTTTCTGCTTTTGGGTGTGTTTGTTGCTGCTTTTGGGTGTGTCAGTTTCTGCTCTTGAGTGTGTCAGTTTCTGCTCTCAGGTGTGTCAGTTTCTGCTCTTGGGTGTGTTTTTTCTGCTTTTGGGTGTGTTTGTTTCTGCTTTTGGGTATGTTTATTTCTGCTTTTGGGTGTGTTAGTTTCTGCTTTTGGGTGTGTTTGTTTCTGCTTCTGGGTGTGTTAGTTTCTGCTTTTGGGTGTGTTAGTTTCTGCTTTTGGGTGTGTTAGTTTCTGCTTTTGGGTGTGTTTGTTTCTGCTTTTGGGTGTGTTAGTTTCTGCTTTTGGGTGTGTTAGTTTCTTCACTTGAGTGTGTTAATTTCTGCTGTAAGGAGTGTTACTGTTTCTACTCTTTGGGTATGTTATGTTCCACTCTACTGTATCTTAATATTCATTCTTGTGTTTGTTGCTGTTTTCTACTGTTACTGTTACTGTTTTACTTTTTGGTGTATTAGTCTCTACTTTTGCATGTTAATTTTTACTCTTGGACGTGTTATTCTCCATTCATGGATGTGTTATTTTTCACCCTTACGTGTGTATGCGTACACTTGTTGGTATGTCTTGTGTTACAGATGGGCGGTGTCAACTGTAATGACGCGACAGAACCCAATCCCGACAGAGGATGGCACGGTGGGCTTTGGTCTCATCCCGCTGTGGGATATGTGTAATCATCAAGATGGACCGGTGAGTATCCAGAAACTTGAGTATGTTTCATCATTAAGATGGACCGGTGAGTGCCCAGAACCTTGGGTATGTTTAGTCATCTAGACAGGCTGGTGGGTGCCCAGAACCTTGGGTATGTTTAATCATCAAGATGGACCGGTGAGTGCCCAGAAACTTGGGTATGTTTAGTCATCAGGACAGGCTGGTGGGTGCCCAGAACCTTGGGTATGTTTAATCATCAAGATGGACCGGTGATTGCCCAGAAACTTGGGTATGTTTAATCATCAAGATGGACCGATGAGTGCCCAGAAACTTGGGTATGTTTAATCATCAAGATGGACCAGTAAGTTCCCAGAACCTTGAGTATGTTTAATCATCAAGATGGACCGGTGAGTGCCCAGAAACTTGGGTACGTTTAAGCATCAAGATGGACCAGTAAGTTCCCAGAACACCTTGGGTATGTTTTATCATCAAGATGGACTGGTGAGTGCCCAGAACCTTGGGTATGTTTAATCATCAAGATGGACCGGTGAGGGCTTGAACGCAACCATGTTGTGAAAACAGGTGGTGTTTTAAGTGGAATCATTAACTACTGAATATTTTCCACTATCATCAACACACCTGACCTGCCAGGTACACTATTGAACACACGAGTTATTACATAGAAGAAGGTCAATAAAATAGCACCTCAGTATCCTTATCAAATATGTACACAGATGAGGGGTTTGCAGTTAGCGCAGTGGTTAGAGCATCAAGTCCCTGGTTTAATTCCCGCTCCAACCAGTATACTACCCGTGGCGTTTTCAAGCTAAAATGCCTTAAACCCTTGTCCCAATGGGGGTCTGGGTAGCCCTTGCAGTGTCATTCTGTAGGGCTTTTTCTCGCTGACGTTTTTTGTGCTTCAAATGTTGTATGTATAGTCTTTCTGTCGCTAACCTCCTTGCTCTGTCGTCATCTCATTGTAGATAACCCTTGACCTTCCATAGATTTAGCCGAGTGTGTGACATATGTAGCCTGTATGCAGATGTTTGGAACCTGTGGCGTGAATGGAAAAAGGTCTGCCTAGACTTTTGGTGGGTTTTTCCCACTAGGTGTTTTTTCTTCCACCCATTATAAGTAAGGTTAATCAAATTGTCATGTTAACCACATTAATAGGCTAGCTATGTATCATGCTAAGGATGGCCCACGCAATGATTACCTTGGTAATCAGCCTATACATAGATACATACGTACATACATACATACAGGGCAGACACTTATATGTAATCTTCATGTAATTAGACAACACGGCTAGAAAGATGTAATACCCGAGGCGGAGCCTTGAGGATATTCATATTAAAAATTCGATAGCTCACCGAGGACCAGTCCTTTATGGCGAGGATGGCGAGGATGGCGAGATTGTAGATGCATTAACGAGGTAGCGATATATTGTATGTGGATTATAGTTCGCCGTGTAATTAAAGGCAGCTCGTTACCATGGCTGGCTGTCAGTCGACATCACCTTCAGCGAGATTACATAGTAACACAACACTCAGTGTAAATGTGATGTAATAACGGAGAATTGATGGGGCTGTTAGACATGGATGTTTCTGATATTGATTGACTGAGATCAAAGTAGCTATTAGACACGTTCCTTACACGTCGCGACATTTTATTGATCACGAGTGATATCGGCTGACGACTCTTTTCTGACCGAGTTACTAACACTCGGGTAGTTATATCGGTGAGAGAGCGAAGCTCACCTAATTCTCTCGGTCACCCGGTAGATTATCCACGATGCGAAAGGGTCGACGTTTGTCGTTTAATGCACGTTGGTATTTTATGTAAAATTATCTGCCCACAACGTCGTGGTTCTCGGAACGAGTGGATCTCATTGTTGATCGCCCGCGGTCTCACGGAGCGTCCGTCACCATCACCGGCCAAGCCATAATTACTGGTGTGTTTAAGTAATCGACTCGCCTCAAGGTATGGTCTGTAATAGCGTTCGGTGCGACAACAAACTGGGACCATTAGTAGGGTTCTCTCCACTTCCCCTGGAGACATTCTCTATGGCTGGAAATGTGTCCCTTCGCTTGGATCGGTATTATGTATTACATATTGATATAATCTTATGAATTTATCAATCTCTATATCCATGTAGAGGCCTGGGTACAGATGGTGATAACAGAATTGGTTCATTACTTTTGCTCCTTACATAATCTTGCAGCATCTATCGATCGGTTGCTATCCCGTTTCAGGCAACGAGCTTTAGACGATATTTCCTTACCTCTCAACGATTTTTTTGACTTGTATACTGGGATACAGTGGTGTTGGTAATGAACAAGGAGGCAGTTTCCTGAGACAAGCCAGTGAAGTTATGCTGTTAGTCCAGAATATACATTGCATATACCTCGAAGCAGATTTTTGAGAAGCATAATGCCTTTTTTCTAAAGTCAAACCAGTATGCCCCCAGTCACGGAAAACATCGGCAAACCTCTCACAAAAATTGGCCAAAACTTGAACATGTCACGTAGATGGCAACAAGTCACTGGTATCCACAGAATCATCCACATAAAATGGAAGTAGATGACACTAAAAATAGGTGCAAAGCGCTCCATCTTCATCATCGCACTCGTCAGAGGTGTCGGAGGTCACCAGATCTCAAACCACTGCTAGAGTTAAACAATATTCCGATATCACATTAAAGCTCGTGTTAACTCGAATATCTCGTTTATATAGGTGTCACCTTCATTTTAGAAGATATAACGTATTATTTTATGCTGTATTATTTACGATATAGCTAATGTGTCAACTCGCTTTTCTTCGTCTGGTATTGTGGTGAGAAGAGGATCATAATGTGAGTGGCATCGTACGAGTGATGACCACGCTCCCTCGATGTGTTTGTTCCACGGTCACAAGGGACGGGTATTCACGGATATCCGAACGTATTTCCATAGTCTGCAGGCTATCCTTCATGAGAGAACAGTAAATAATAATCCGGGTAGTTTTCCATCGACCTAGTTTCTTCGGGCACTATTCTGGTTGATCAATTGCGACAGATGCTTGCTTTCGAAGGATGGAAATTTCCCGACTGAACAACAACAACAGTCCAGACTAGATTGGTTATCTCACGAGACTCTATTGAGGTGATTGGCCGAGTGTCACGAGTGTCACGGTGAAATGATACCCGATACGTACGAAGAATGTTTGAACTTGGAAATGAGGTAGAGACATCCGATGAGCAAGACTGACAGCCGACGTCTTATTTGGCCCACTATACAGCTTACATGGCCCGTCCAGCTAACGTGGATTCTAGATATCTCCAGTAGTCCATCAGTGAGACGAGTTATAGCCGCTCAAATACATTTATGACTGACTGTCACCTGATCACTCATTAATACAGTACAGATAAAAATATTTACTAATGCAGTAGATAGAAAATATCTGTGTATGTGTATACGAGTGAAGTGATCCCTCTATATACATCGTGATCTTGTGTATACAAGTGGTGTGATTCCTGTATATACAGTATTATCTTGTGTATACAAGTGGTGTGATCCCTGTATATACAGTATGATCTTGTGTATACAAGTGGTGTGATCCCTGTATATACAGTATGATCTTGTGTATACAAGTGGTGTGATCCCTGTATATACAGTATGATCTTGTGTATACAAGTGGTGTGATCCCTGTATA